>VURO01021280.1:0-23769 GCA_015108175.1 Pelvicachromis taeniatus
CAGCCCCTTCGGTGGCTCATTCTGTCCTCTCTGCTGGCTCTACCGCTCGCTGAGGCGGTGGTGGGCCGTTCCCGGTTCAGTGGCTGCTCTGCGGGGCGCGTATATATGTCCCATACTTATGTGTTGTACCGAGTGAATCGACTGAAAGGGAACGAATAGTTATGTCTAATAACTTCTGTTCCCTGAAGGAGAGGAACGAGGTACAACACAGGGTGGCCCCACTGAGCAGCTGGCTCGGTGAAGAGCGGCTATTGAACTGGGGGATGACAGTGATGACGGCGGCTATATATGTGTGGGCGGGGCCACTCCGTGTCATCACATGTCATCTGCCTTAAAGGCGTGAATAAAGGTTTCTTCAGCCAGGACACGCGAAGGCGTGATATCCCATACTTATGTGTTGTACCTCGTTCCTCTCCTTCAGGGAACAGAAGTTATTAGACATAACTATTCGTTTTCATGTCTCAAACTGTAAATGTTTGCTGAATAGTTTCACTATGCTTATTATTAATGATCTCCGCAGTTCAGTCTATTATTACCCTACTCCTCCTGCTGCAACTGATGCGTCCCCGCTGCGTGATGAGTTTCAGCCTATTTTTAATATAGTAATTTGTATCGCATAATAAAACAAAGAAATGAATGATTATTCATTGTTTAATTAATAAATAACTTCAAAAAGAATGTAATACTGACTGCCGCTACTTTGTTTTCACAATCAAGCATCACTTGTATAAAAAGCCATCCCTTCATTTATATATTTTTTTCATTGATTTCGGAAACGCACAGCGCAGACTTGCAGAGGAATCCTTTTCGTCGAGCTGACAGCCATAAAAAAGGGAAACAAAAAGGGGGAAAAAAAAACCTTCCTTAGCCTCTTTGTGGGATATTCTTAAAGAGCAAAAGTGGAAAAGCAGCTGCAGCGACCACAGCTTGAGAGTCTTGGAAAGCCATTTGAAAAACTAAGTGAGTGATCGATGACAGAAGTCAATTATCACCTTGCGGATCTGTCAGAGGCGGCTCTGCAGGGTGAGCGTCACACACCGCCCACCTCTGACTACCCATCAACAACTGCAGACACCAGCCCAGCCAGACAGGAAAACACTGGACACTGAGTACATGACAGGAAGCCCTTACACTATGATTACCTCCACATGCTCTTACAGTGGTGAAATCCCACTTATATTTACTCCTGTGTCGGCACGGCATTAAATCAAATGTGCTGAAAGAAACCATTTACCCCAATTCTTCACGACTTTAACTAGATAGAAAGCAAAGTTTCATTTGCCAAACAATTACTTTTGTGAATGTGTTCTGTACAGCTTGTGGCAGAAAGCAATGCTTCAACAATAGCTGCATACTATTATGCAAGAGGGCGGATTTCTCTTGCTCTAATGGGCTGAAGAGATTCGCCTTAACCAAGAGGCTTTGCTACTCAGCCAAGAGGACCTGTGCTGAGGGGACTAAACTAATGTGACAGGGATCTGTAAGCTGACAAACGGGCACCAAACCTAGTGGTATGCCGAGTGGTATTTTTGTCCACCTAAAAAAGCTGTGGGCCAAATTGACATCCTTGGTACAAACATCAAAAACTTTCCTTTGGGTATTCAAAGATCCTTGAACCATTCTCAAGTCTATCTGACAATTCTGCTGCGGAGCCTGAGGTACAGCTTATTTATTTATTTATTTCAGGTAGGTGACGACACGTCAGATGTTTTTAGGTTTAGTGTCAGGTGCTATGGGTCCTGGTCTGATTGTGGTTAGGCACAGATAATACACTGTACTTCTCCATCTCGTGGTTTGTGTATCGCTGTATCAACTGTATATCATTAAACAATTTAGGCAACATATGATGGTGTTTACATGCATGTCGACAGAATCCTTGCTCACCATTGACCTCCTGCGCTCCTGCATCTGTGAAAAGCATGCTCATCACCTCCTCGAAGTTGCACCCGGGCTCCAACGCATGGCTGTCCTGGCCCACATGGTGCAGCATTCTCTTCAGAACATCGTCCAGGGAGGCGGCTGTCTCATCCAACAAGATGCTGGCCCTCGCCAGGAAGCCATCCAGGTCACGGTGTGCCCGAACCTCCTCCTCAAAGTTCATCAGCTTCACATACTGTGGAAAAACAATCATTCTTTCAAGTCTGAAACAGTTTTAAATGAGATCCCTGTGTTGAGAATGCAAGTAAGTTCAATTATGAAAGAACAGAAAACGGTGTCAAAATGCATCTACCCTAGATTCTGCAGAATTGGACCCAAAGGAAAAAAATAGATTTAGTTTTAATGTTAATATGGCAGGGTTTCTCCTCCTAAGGCAATTTTTTAATTTTAACCTTATTTATATAGCATCTAACCACAAATTATGTGAGGGCACTTTACCAAGAAAGCTTAAAAATTTTCAAAGCAAACTGAATCTCAAGGTAAGTCCTGGCTATAAAATTAAGCTAAGAATGCCAGCAATCAAAATGTTTATCAAAATTGTACTAGTGCTGTCTGAGATTCAGCTCCAGGGAGACGATTGGACAAAGAAACCAACACAGCTCCATTAAGAGCCCAGACACCCACCAGTCATTGATCGTGTGATTGACAGAAATTCTGAAGATGAGTGGATTTCCTGCTGTTTCTTTTAAGCACCAGGCAAACAGTCCCCGTGCTCTTTACAGAAATACATGTATAGGTATTTCTGCAAAGAGCACTTTCTATATATAAATTTGATTTTGTTTTGTTTGGACAATCACAGAAAGCACTGGTCCTGGGGGTCTTATGCAACTCCAATTAAATGATTAAAAAGGCAAGAAACAAATCGAGTTCATTTTGCACTTTTTAAAACAAGTTATAGTGCGAGTCATACATGGCAAAATGTGTGGTCCAGTAGTTCATGTGTTAATTCAAAGGTTAGATTTTAAATTGCTCATGAAGGAAGTGAAAAATACGCACCTGCAAGCACAAGCATAAATTAAAATCTATTTATGGACCATTGCAAATAAAAAAGATCCATAACAAAATTCTTGGCTAGGACTTAAGGATGGGAACATGTGAAATTAATAAAAAGCAGAGGGAGCGAGCAAACAAACAGAACTGTGATACAGAATGAGGAGATTAGAGCAAAGAGCCAGGCAAGCTGTTGGTAGGAATGAGGCACAACGAACCGAAATCTCTGGACAGGCTCATAAGGGGGTAGACTAACCTTTTGACAAAACTTGCTCAAACTCACGCCCTCTCAGGGTTGCTTTAAACCCTTTTACCTAATTGGTACAGAAACATCTGTTTACTGTATCAATAATGATATACAAACATATAGTGATAGTAGTCTTATTCCCTTAGATTTTTAAAATACAATGTTTCTCATATACACACTGGGCCACGTAACATTTGTGCCTCAACTTTGGGCTTCGTGCACAAAACAATGCCGACGATAAGCAGCTACATTTGTGGTGCACTCATCATGGGCATGAATGCCTCGGTAATTTGGTGGTTTAAATCATTTCTTTCAACTGTTCTTTTTCAGTGGGTGGAGTGTTTGTACAGCATACATCTTTAATAACTTTAAAAAATATGAATTGTATTGAATTTGCACATCAAAACATGCAGGCCCAAATAGATACATACACCCACTTAAATCTTTTAATAAGAAGTGCTGAAGGTTTTACTCAAGGTCTCGCCTTCACAGGGCCAAAAGCGATCAAATTCTTGTTAGTGATCATGATTCACTACAACTGGTAGTTTCTCTTTGCAAGCATAAAAATGATTTGTTTGACAGCAGCCTGGAAATAGAACAGTTCAAAGAAATCATTAAAAGTCACAAATTACCATGACACTCATGCCCATATGTACTTTATGTGCCCCAACTGTATCCTGCAGCTACTGCTACTTTCACTGTATGGAGCTCATCTACCCATCACTTTAACAGAAATCCATCAACTTACCAAAACTGACTGGTGAAGTGAACTGGTGATGATTATCATTCTTCGCTTTGAAATTTGTGTCTAATCATTCACGTGAATGTTATTAAGATGTACAACCATTGTTCAGAACAAACCCACCACCCCATGGCAGCAGCATTACCCAGCAGCTATGGTCTTCCCAAGCATGAAGAGCACCATGTCCCACCACAAAACTACTCAAGGTTGGCTTGAGGAAGTCAAAAACATGCCCAAAGTGTTGACCTGGCCTTGAAACTCGCAGGCATGAATGTAACGACAGATCCCTGCTATGAAACAAAAAGACTAACAAGACTTCTGCCAGCTTTCAACTGGCAACAAACTCAAAGCTAAACAGGTTTTATTTTGCCTTTTTGAAATTATTCTAATCAAAACATGAAATGACCATTTTTGGGTTTGGGACCTTCACATAGAGGGCTCATCATGCCACATGAATGTAAACGCCTGGCTCTGAGAGTGCAAAAATAAAGTAAGCTAGGATTCCAAAAGAATGACACACAAATAGATGAATGGTATAAACAAAAGGTCCTCAGGCTAGCCATCAGATCTACAGGATCATCAAGCACAATAAAACCATTACAGATGTTTCATTTAGACCCTCTATAGCTGGAGAGCAAGTCTTAATATCCCGAACTGCATCAGCGAACAATAATTGCAATTTCCTTCCTGCAAGATCCGTATGTGCATTATGTAGGCATGTTTGAAACGATTCCAATAACTCATAATTGGATAATTTACTTTACAACGTGTAGCTATTGTACAGGTATAATACTGCTACATTTCTTTAAGCAAAACCAAAAACTAACCCGTAGGAATATGAGTGAGCAAGCAGTAGAGAGGCATGAAAAGATTAACAGTAGCAGTTTCACAGAAAATATTCACACTGACAGCAGAGCTATTGAGTTGTCAAGCATATCTTACACAGATTGGATTGGTTTTACAAATCTTGGTGTACTTTGAGTGTGCTCTGTGGAACTGTGGGCTGATAAAACATGTAGGAAAATGAAAGCTGCACATTGTGGTTCCATATAGAATGAGACTCGATATTAAATCAATCAGGAAAAGACGTTTATTCTTTAATTTACTGCCCAAACCTACTTTAATTAAAAAATCATCCCAGTACCTTTTTTGCACAGTCAGCAGTGGGTAAACAGCGGGTATTTCCCATGCCTTCTTCTCTTTGCTTGGCAAATATAAGTCAATGTAGAGATTTTTCTGTCAAGTAGTTCTTTATTCAGTTTGAGAACTGGGATTTTGATCAGTATCAGTGTCCCTGTGTATATTGTAGAGCTCTACATACACTAGGTTTAAAAATTAAATCATATTTGTTTTGCTTTCTTGATTAAAGTACTGCATGCATTACATGTTGCTGACATGACTGCTAAATTCCTGCACCAAATATCACCAGTGTGCCTCAACCCTTAACTGCCAAAAATCTGGCGTGACCCCCATAACTGAAAGGTTAGGGGGCATACTAGGCCCAAGTTTAATTCCTGGCTTGTAGCACCATTTGCTACATATCACTTTTTTTTTTTCTTTACATTTTGTGTCTCTGCTCCATCACAATTTTAAAGAGACATAAAATGACCAAGTGCAGTGGTTTGTTCTGTTACTTCAGAACGAGAAAGTTCTCCTCGTCTCTGCAAGTATCTTTTCTGGATGCTTCAGCTTTCTCCCTCAGTCTACAGACATGTCGATTATATCAACTGGGGAATTTGACATAAGTGTGGATGTAAGCCTGAAAGGTGGCTCTCTATGTTAGACGTGTGAGCAGCTGGTGACTATATATACTCTGCAGCCCTGACAGATGGTCAAAAAAGTCAAATAAATATAAATAAACAGTAATATCAGTTTCCTAGTTGATAAATATTCATCCTTACCCTTCTTGATGTATTGAGTAACACACAGCCAGAGTCGTCAGTCTCTGAGAAAGACATGAAAAGCGATATGATTAGACACTCGAAGTGTACATCAATAAAGACTCCATGTGTTTATAATACACCGATTTATCTGCAATAGGGGTGAACATGCATATCTGTTCAAAGGGCTTGAACCTATAAGTGTACTCTGCAGCTGATCATCAGCAATGAAAAATTAAAGAGCAAACTGCTTTAAAAGATTATAGCCAACATTAGGTTGTCCTAGAACTAAAACTAAAAACAACCCAATAAAAATTACAGAACTGAAAGCAAAGGAGAAACAGAAGATGAGAGATCGAGTGATGAAGAATTACATAACATGAAAGCAGACTTTGTTTTTGAACCGTTTTGTGTTCAGTGTCTTAAAGTCCTGGACCACCAAATATCAATATTTGCTTTGTTTGAACAGACCACCTTAACGTTTTAACGCCAATATGGATATTATAATGTTCTGTATTTCAGGACAGGCGTTAATTCTAAAATCACAAGTAACAGCCACTCAACTAGGAAAGAAAAACAGCCTGAGCCCCCTTTTTTTTTCTTCTTCTAAAAGTGATGAAAATGTCAAGAGGCATGTCTTTAAATGCTCTCATTGAATAAGGATTGGAAATTCTCTTCTGATAAGGCTTTAATATGCGCATGTGGAGCTAAGGCAAGAGCTCAGATAAAGTACAAAGGTTTGGATTTTCCCAGTGTTGGGAAGAGGGAAAAGCCTTTTATGTTAGAAAACAATATAGAGACAAACGAAGGGAACGAGGTTTTCAACACACTCCCGTCCCTTAACTAGCAGACTGTCAGTACCCTGCTGACTCTCATAAAACAGTCCGCCACCACAGTTACATAACACGGTTATCGCCGTTTACTGTGGGGACAACATTATTAGGTTACCATGGGCTTTCCTCCTCTGCTCCACGTGATGCATACTGTCGGCTCGGTCTGGAAATCAATCAGTGCTTTAACCCCTCCCTCCAGCAACAAAAAAGCAAGAACACCCCCCCGACACACACACACACACACACACACACACACTTTGACAAGCCAATAAGCCTTAGGAAAGTGCCAGGATATTATAAATAATCCTGCGACGACTGAACGTGTTTGAGTGTGAGTCTGCAGAAAAGGGTGAGGGGCTTTGATCGAAACACCAAACACCTTGCCACCAAAAACCCTGCAGGCAGTGTAGGAGAAAAAAAAAATAAAGAGCCCCAACCCCTGCTTTTCTGTCTCTGATGAGACTATAGCAGGGGGCACGTGTCATGTGCAGTGGATTTGGTTCATCAAAGCCGCACAATCAAAAAGCACACGGCCAGGCTGATCTGTTCCCTTAGGGGAGAGGAAGCTCCGGCTCTAATTGCTGTCAGGCTGTAGCGGAGATATTCAAATATTCATATTAAGATTACCTTGTCCCCAATGATCACCTCCGTCTAATGGACTCTGTATGTCTCAATATAGCTTAAAGTAATCCAGAAGAATTTCATTTTTGTGGATTAGGAAAAGGAAGTGTTAAAATGTGTCCTCCTTGAGTCTTTATTTGAGCAATGTGGCACTATGACTGAGGATACCAGATTACCGACCTCGTTCTTGGGCTAAGGTTTGGGATCTCCCACACTCGTTCTTAAACATCCAGTTTTTTTTTACCTGGATGAAGCAATAAACCTAAAAAGGATTCATGGATTACATCTGCATCTGGCAGATTTTACTCACTGGTCAATAGTCGTACAGATTAAAATGAAAAACATTCATTATTTAGTTTCTTGAGTTGAGTGAACAACGTAGTTGACCCTAAAAAGGAGTTATTCAAATTCAATTATAAAAATGTTATATTATTAAGCTAACTCTGATAAGGTGGATGGATATTTAGAAATTAGCCCCCTCTACCCCCCACTCAAAAAAAACACCCCACTTAAATGTTACACTGTTTTTAGACAGTTGAGTGTCTAAAAACGTTTTCTTTGCAGAGTTACCTTTAAAAATCCTCATGGAAGCCAGCAGTGAGAGTCAATAAAGAGGTGTAAAACAAGTGGGACAATAACGTTTGATTATAGTGCAAAGGTAGAGCAGTATTTTTAGCTGTTGGCTTCAAAAGGCATTCAACAGTCCCTTTCAAAAGCAATTATAATCCTTCAAATAAATATGAGCAGTACCTATTTAAGAGGCTTTGTTGCAGGTATTTATATTTAATAGCTGAAAAAAAAAAAAGTCAAACAAACCTAAAGCGACGCCTTAAACGTTAACCTAAGAAAACTAGTGTTCTTGCATGTATGTCATTACTGTTAATACCACATGAGTCAGCGTCTCAGGCAGCTCTTACACTTTGTTTATTACACACCCACCCCAAAGGTTTTTCTTGTTTTGTTTTTAATGAAAATGTCCTATTTCTATCCAGGTCTTAAAAGAAGTCGCATTATTACTTCTGTATAAAAGCATTAAATGTAAAAAGATTAGACTGACTACCATAACATATAACCCAAGTTAGAAAACATAGCATTACCTGTGGACTCTATTATTTTATATATATCTATCTTTTTTTATTTTTTTATTTTTGCAGCTATGTCATCCTTAAATAGTCAAATCTTTGTACTAAAAAAACAAACCTATTTTGGTCAATCCCTTCTCCACACTCATCACACATTCATGAAACTAACTTCACTCTGGGTTATCAAGGTTAAGTCAGGACCTTGGTAAAAACCAAAATGTCTTTTCCAGCGTGAAAGACGGCTGTCCTTCCTCGTGACTTTTCCACATCAATATTCAGCCAAATTGATTGAAGCGAAATGGAACTGAGCCCAGTGCTGGCTGAAAAATGTATAATCATGATATCAATTGTATTTATGGGGGGCATTTGACAGCTTTATGACAAAGAGAGAAGAATGGATGAGATCATGTCAAAGCAATATAATGACAGAAGGAGACAAACAAACAAGTCCGTATTACTGTGATACAACAGTAACTGGTAAGCGCTTCATTTTCATATCTTTAATATTCCCTTCAATAACCACCATCAGTCACCTTTTTTGATGCTGCTACAGCCACAATGAGACAGCGAGCCTTCTGCAGATACTTTCAGTGACAGCGTATACTGACAGACTGGGCAGACGACTAACACACTTTTCTCACTGTGAGGCTTGAGCTATATGCTACAGTCAGAATAATGACACAGCAGATATAAAATATATAATTGGTTTTCTTGTTTATTGTTTCTGTTTAGCCTGACAGCATTTTCTAATTAGCAATAAAATACAAATTACAGATGATGAAACCAAGGTACTGGACATATTTGTAATGTGGGCTTGACACAAAAGACCACCCGAATTCTTAAACCGACTTGAATCTACTGCCAGATTGACGAGTCCCTCTTTGTTTTACCCTCTCATTCACAGTTTGTAGTGCGAGGAGGAATGGTACCTCAGGACCGACAGAAAGTGCACTTTTACCACATCAGGACATTCATTACCAGAAATCAATATTAGGTAAATATAACCCGAGACAAACAACAGCATACTACACCAAGTCACTGGTTGTTTGTTTGCTTCGTTTTGCAAAAACTATAAATGAAGAAAATGAAAAGTGTGTGAAAAATTAAGCACACCCAAAGATTCAACCACTTTTCTGTGTGACTGTCAGTCATAACTGTCACAATGTTATGAAGCCAGTTTGACCCACCCTTCCTGCTTAAGTTTATTTAAGCTTGCAGACATTTGTTTATACACAGATCTCTGCACACCCGTTCTGTTGTAGATTTGGTGCTGTGCTTGGGTCATTGTCCCGTTGCATGAGCCAATTTGGCCAAGCTTTAGATGTACAATGCTTTGATATACAGAGTTTTTCTCAGTGGACTCAATGACTGCAAGGTGCCCAGGTCCTTCCACCAGATGCCTGCAGATGACCTCAGTGTTAGCCCTCTGATATGTAGCTCTTGAGCTTTTTGCAGCTTCTATCAGTGTTGTCTGACCTTGGAGTGAATTTGCAAGGACATCCAGTCCTGGGAAGATCAGCAGTTGTCTTGTTTTTCACTTGAGAATACATTTTTCTCACTTGGTGATATCTTTGTCTTTGTTTTGTGTAAATGCACATCTGAATCCTCCAGAACTGCAAACTGCTAAAAGATCTTTTATAGAGGTGGTCACAGTTGGTGATGATCAATTATTCGAGTGCGTCTGAATATCAGCACGTGGCTCACTACACACTTTCTGTATTTTGGCTTAACTTTACCTAAATAAATAATGACACAGTGTAATATGTCAAGATTTTAAGACCTGGCAAGAAACAGCTTTTTTGTCTTATGTAAAACCTTAGAATTGATAAAGGGTGTACTTTTTCTTTTTTACCAAGGCCACGTTTGGCAGTAATGTTCTGAAATCAGGCATGCATCAAGAAAGGGGAAATAAAAATGACAATAGAAACCCCTCCTCCTGCAGCGCTTGCTCTTTTCAGATTAAGCACAGCACATGCCTGTGCCCGTGCTTAATACACCTAAAAAAATAAGAGGACTTTTTCATTGTTGACCTTTGGCCTCACATGGAATTTAAACCCCACTCTCCAAAATCAAGATGCTCTGCTTAATTCATTGTGCTGCCACATCCAACTTTGTTTCTGACTTTTATGCTCATTATACTGCTTTCTGCTACTCATCTCATCTGGTCTACAGACTGACTGGTGGGAAGGCAGTAAAGGTCTGGTGAGTTTTTATAATAACATAATGGTGAATATGGTGGAGTTAAATACAACTGAAGCTGTCCTAGAAAACGGGCTGGAAAGATACCTTTTCCCATGAAACAAACATTTTCTCACAAATGAATTAAACAGACAGATGTTTTTAAAATTAGATTAAGATAGGAGCTGCTGTCTCTTGGTGTGACGTAATCAGTGAGTTATTTGCTTTTTCAAACCACTGCTTATTCAGGCAGACAGGATGTGATTAAAAGTCCTAGTCAGTCTTAGATTAATTTGACATGGTGGACATATTCCACAGTGGGTCTGCTGATGCGGTGTAATAAAATAACATGATAATTTGTGACACAAATTAAAAGCAAAAATAAGGATGCAAACAACTAATGATACAGGGATCAAATGTATGTGACAGCTAGACTTGGGAGGCTGGGGGCAGCCAGGAATGAAAACAAAACACTCTAATCAGCATTCAGCTGTGCTGTCAATGAGTAATGCAGTGAAAATGTGTGAGCAGGAACTGCTGGGCATGACAAACATTCTGCACCTGCAGGTGAGAATTTTGACAGCAGCGAGAATTCAACATATTACAGCTGTATAGAGAGAGAGAGGAATATTACACAAATCACTGGAGCCCAGGATGTGAACATACTGACTGAGATTATGGATGAGCAGGAAGACAATTACATAACTTGAGATTATATCAATACATTCTACCCTTTCATAGACTTAGCTATACTTAACTGTGGTATCTAACCCTTGAAATATTTCTTGGGATGCTTGGGAACATTGTCAGCAGTTTTACAATTTACTGTAGGCACTGGATTATAAAGTTGACTTTTTTCAATCAATGCCGTACATGTTTCTTGTTTTGTTCGTCCTGATACTTCGTGCTAGTCTGGAACTGACTGTCACACTGGCATATAGACAGATACACAACTGCTGTAGTCAAAATTAATTGCAGTGACTAAAAATGACGTATTTTATGCTTTTATTTTAGGCCTGACATAAATACAAGCTGTTCAACCTGGAGAAGAGCGTTAGCAACGCTGTTTCGTTCCTCTAACTTGTCCCCAGCTTGCAACACTTCAGCTCTCTTGTCAGATGCCTTAAGTGTTACTATGTATGGAGAACCACCCTAAGTGGCACGGTCACCTGTGGTCACCTGTCACATTCAAAGTGAATGGGTATATCTCGCTTTCCTTCTCTCTTTATTGTGCACCTGGGACTGTTACCATGGCAACAATAACCTGGTTGACCCACTGGGATTGTGGTGATGGGGTCAAAATCATCTGCACCTGCAGCTGAGTAGCTGTCCATCAAGTCAACACCATCATGCCACCGGTCTGTGGAAGGGCAGAGCCCACCACAACTCCTGAGAAATCATTTAAATGTTTCTCACACGGTTTCATTCAACAGGTTTTCTTTTGCTTCCTTCCTATATGATGTTGTATTGACGCTGCCTCACGTTATAAAGCAAAATATCTCTAAAAAGATTCAAAACAGGGAAAATGTGATTCACACAACTGAACAGCAGAGGATTAGCAAAGGAGAAGACGCATAATTAAAAAAGCCACCTATCCAAGTTTATTCATTTCATGTAAACTTTGAAATGTTTAGCTTAAAAGATGAAAAGATTGTTCCTTGTAATAAAATGCTAATAGATAATATATATTACTTGTTATGTATCTGTCAGTTTATGGATGTAGCTCTTTCAAGTCCTAGTCAAAATTGGACTCAGAAGGAGTTTGATGCTCTATAAACAACATTAGTCAGTGTGACAAGATGTTCAGCCTCATGAAGCTCAATTTTCTTTAATTTTCTACCTGTCTACATCAACTTATTAACAACCAGTGTTGGTCAAGTTACTGAAAATACCAATAAGTTACTAAATACTGATTAGTTCTTCAAGAAAGTAATCCTGTTAGTTTACTGATTACTTATTTTCAAAAGTAATTAGTTACTTTATTATTTTTTTAAAAACATGATACACATCCTGAATTAAAGCAATAGACCTTTCAGCACAATTCTATTTTTTTCTGCATAATCCATCATGTAAAACTGAATCAAATAAAAAGTTTATTTTTTAAAATTTGTTTCATTAGTTTTAATCTTAAATTTCTGCACATTGCATCAAGCAAAAATTAAATTATATGCATCAGTCTTTGACTGGAAGATATAAAGATATAAATGTGTTTAATGTTTAAAACTATTTTCTGCATATTCCAGCATATAAAATAAAATAACGTTTTGTGTTTACACTCACGTTTCCCAAATAGATGCAAGAAAAACGCAGCAAAAAATAAATAAATCAAAGATTCGCAGGAGTGGGGCCGGTGGAGGTTTGCCCGGTGTCGCAGCAGTCATGTCAGTGGGGGGGATCTGGGGGTTTCTCTGTAAATGTCACATTCCCGCGGCAGCGTGCTCAGTGCTCGTTTAATTTTTGGCTGCAGAAAGAACTTTTCTTCCCACGCAGAGTGTAAAGCAGACGCTAATGTTTTTGTCACTTTTTACAGAATCAATTCAATTCAATTCTACTTATATAGCGCCAAATCACAACAACAGTCACCTCAAGGCGCTTTACATTGTAAGGTAGGCCCTACAATAATACATACAGTGAAAATCCCAACAATCATATGAGCAAGCACTTTGGCGACAGTGGGAAGGAAAAACTCCCTTTTAACAGGAAGAAACCTCCGGCAGAACCAGGCTCAGGGAGGGGCGGCCATCCATCTGCTGCGACCGGTTGGAGTGAGAGAAGGAAGACAGGATAACTCAAAGTAATTTGAGTCCTTCCAAGCTTTAAACGCTGCATGGCGGATTATTGTGGTACTTGCCTTTGGGTTCAGTATATTTGAATCGTGTATATACAGTAATTATGAGGTTTATGATGAGGTTTAAGTACATTTTTGGCATTTTCTTTCTAACAGTTTGTTTTACAGATTTAAAAAGAAGATCAAGCTTTAAGTTGTTGTGTAAAAGCGACAAATTCTTTCAATCATTTTTCTATCTTATGCATTTCTATTTGTGGTTTCTATCGCCCTTAATTTCCAACTCACTTAAAAATCCTTCTCAGTGGCTTCATCAAGATTATTTTTCCTCCTCTTTGTCCAGACCGCATACTCTAACCCCTGCTGCCCTCTCACTTTCTTCCCTTTACTCTCTCTCTCTGTACTAACCTGGCCCGGGGCTGATCTGGTTGTCATAGAGGTGGATGTCATCTCCGCAGGCGATCGGCGAATCTTGTCCCTCCTCTCGGCCCTCGCTGCCCTCCTCCTGCTCCACCTCCCGCTGCTCTGGGGACACAACAGCACAGGGTCACCTCCTGGACCTCACCGGCTACCAGGCAGGGTAGCAAACTGACTTTAATTATTGTTGTTATCCTCAGCCAAAGTCACAAAATCCAACAGTCGAGAAAGGCTCGTCAAATTTATTGTAGTGCTTTGTAGATGTTTACGGCACGCTTTCAAAATGAGGAAGAAATGAAGGAATGTCAAAGGAATAAATGAAATTTGAGTGAAGTCTTTCACAAAATAAAACTAGTCCAACTTAAAACGAAAATCACTCAAAAAAAAACAAAAACACAACAACACAATTCCAGTTCCAGGATCGTAAAGCTTTAGACAGTGACAGGAAATTATTACAGCAATTATGCTGCTCTGTGACAACTCATCTGACAGTCAGTGAACCATCCAGACTCTGTAATAAACATCTGCTGCTTAAAACAAAAAACCCTCAAAATTAGAAGAAAATATTGCTCAGTGTCACGTGAAGTATGACTAGAGAGCTTCCTTCTTCCAAACAGTCTTTCTTTCACTGCCAGATGATGTGGTTATACGTTCAAGTGAAAAAAAAAAAACCTGTAGATATTACTAGACATAAATATTATACCTTAAAACATGTATACATACTGTCGGCCTAAAAACCAAATACTATGGACCTACAATTTGTGCCAGTGTAGGTAAGAGATGGATCTAATCGTTCTGGGGCGGACACACACTTATCCAGTCAAACAAAAATAATGTACAGGATGTTTTTTCTTTTTGCACTCTTTTAAGTGCAAAAGCTGACATTTGTTTTTTCATGATTCCTCTCCTGTTCACATGAATACATGAGAGTGGTGTTTTAATGTCAATGGAAGCAGCAAAAACAACTAAAAGGTGCTTTCAATTAGTGTAATGCACAAATAGCTGTGAGCAGAGGTCCTTTATGCCTAAAAACCTAGAAATGTCACAAATTGTCAAAGAATATTAAGGAAATTAAGCTGTTAGACAAAGTGAGACATGACAAGCCTTTTATGAATCAGCAGGTAAATGCTGTTTGTCGCAGGGTTCTGGTGTGTAATGGTCAGGACTTTGCATGCTGGAAAGCGTCACAGGACTGAGCCTGGAGCTTGTTTGGATGACTCATTCCTTTCCCTCGTTCTGAGACAGCAGCCCCTTAAATCCAAAGCTACAGTAACTGGTGGGCGCCCAAATATCATCCAGCGATCGGCTTGATGCGACAAGAACAATATCTCACTTGCTCTTTATCTGTTGACCTTATACGTGAGGAGCCCCAAATTTCAGTTCATTCAGTTTGTCTTGCATCAGGATCAACCCTGAGCATTTGACATTATTTGAACTTTGCCGTGTAGTTGCCTTGCCTGCATCGCTCTGTGCCTCAGACGTACCAGCTGGGCTCTGACTTTCAAATCACCTTGGAGGAGAGAAGCAACCGCTAAACTGCAAGTATAAAATTAAGGGTTAAAAAAATGGAATGGCATTAATTTTAGGGAAATGTATTAAAACTTATTTATAATGCATGAAAAATATTCCAATCTCTCCTTGTAGTAAGTCACGTAATTTATGTTTACACAGACCAGATCTCTAAACACGCAGAACATCACAATTAGAGCTTCTTGTATTAAAAATACATAAACTCACTCATAATGTGATTGAAACAAACAAATCACTACTTCCTAAATGTAAATCTATGCTGCCCTGCATAACTGTGATCAGTAAATACAAGTTTGCAACATCTAGAAAGAACAAGAGCTAAGGGACGGGCAATGCTGGAAACATTCAATGATTGATGTGCATCCTTCAAACGGCGTGCAGGGTTTTGCTGCTGCCTTTGAGACGCTGTGAACAGCTGGGACATAAAGAAACAACAATCACACGGTAGCATGATCGGACCATGAAAAGAAAGTTTTGAACTTTCTTGCTTCGTGTTTTGGAGAATTACTCAAACACGATACATAATTGCCATGTTTGGTGAATAACACCGCTGCGTCTCAGTAACCTGTTCACACTTCTAACACCACAGCCGAGAACTTAATGACACAGATAGCATATGTACAGCAGAGCAGCTTCTGCAGTACAAGACACACTTCAAATACTGTTTTCCATGCCACCATGATTCACCCTTTAATTGCAAAGTTCACAACAAGAGCGCTGACGTTCCAGACCAACCTTTGCTAATGAACCACTAAAGATAACAATGGTTTGTAATGCCTACTTGCCAACAGTATTGTAATTACATTAATATCTTGATAAAAGGTCGCATAATAAAGACATTTTTGTTGAGCTGCGGCAGGGGGTCTTCTGTGAATGTGTCGAATGAGACGGTGTGGTGCAGGAGGGGAATAATTGGCTGGGGGAGACGGGGAGATCCAATGCAAGTATATTCTGTCTTGCCTGCCTGTGCTGCACATACTAATTGGGTGCCTCTCCTTGGCTTGAAGGTAATGAAACTGCCGTTATCATAACAGATCAAAGTTCATTGTTTATATCCAAATGGAGCAGAGTGTGTGAGCTGGGAGAGGTTTGGGTTGCTTTTTGTTTTTAATTTTATGTGTGCTGCAGCTCCAATCATTAAATCACATCTTTTACTCCAACTATACCTTACACAATACACATTATTGGCAGAAAGATGTTCAAAGATGTCAGCAGCTATATTCACTTTGTGGCGTAGGCTCATAGATGCCATGCTTTTCTTTCCATTTCTAATACACAGTGGAAGAGCAACGAATGTTGAAAATTTTGTCCTTGTGGTGGTCGTTCACACTCACCCATTTCTTGAAAGAAGTATCCATTCTTGGACATCCCAGAGGGAGGCGCCTCTGTGAGAGCAAAACAGAGAAAGGCGGTAATTACTGAGCTGAATCTAGGCAACAGTAACAGGCCCGGCAGGGAACAATTACTCGTTATTATTTTTACACAGCAATTGCTGGTATGAGAAATGTTATGAATACAAATATGCATTATTTTCAGACCTCTTTGTCATTCAGGGTTATTGTACATGGAAAAGATCTATGCATTTATAACATTTTGTCTTCAGAATCTCACAAAGTAATCATTTCATTCGCTTACTAGTAAAAGTGTTTGCCATGTAATGGCTGCTAAAAGATGTAACAATGACTTCTTATAACACACTGCATGCACACAGAGAAATAATCCAGGAAGGCCTAAAATATTCCATATTTCCTAACGAGTGTGGTCTATTTATTTTAAAGATGACCCGTGCAAGGAAATAACACAGTCTCATTTATTAATCATTAAGTACCAAACCAATGTACTTTTCTGAAAAAATTGCATCGTTTTATTCTGCAGCTTGCTTTAAAAAAACAAAAACCCAAAACAGCAGGTGCTAATACATTTATGGTACCCACAGGATGAAAAATACAGCAGCGTCACACTGAATGAAATTCCACGGATCACTAGGAAATATTTTTGAGTTGCAATTTAGATCTTGACATCTTTTGTCGATGGTTATATGTACAGATTGTTATAAAGCACGCTCTATATACATTTATTTGATTTCAGTGGGAACACATACTGCAGGGCTGCAAAAATATGCTGCTAGATGCCAGAAATAAAATATGGCGTATAAAAGTGAAGGAGGGAAACACTTTTGTTTGCCTACTGCAGCAAGCAGAGGCATGAATGCAAATGTGGTACATATGAAACAAATATTACCGTATGGGTGTAAAGATTTGCAAAACTTATTTCAGGTATTGTACGTCCTTGTTAAGGTTTAAAAATGCTTATTTTGACCATGAGTAATGGTGTCTATTGTCAAAATCGACTATCAAGAGGAAACGCTCGAAGATGAGCTGTGAAATGTGGGGCAAGAGTTGCAGTTGGAGACTTTTTGTTGCTCCGTCACTCTGTGAGCTGAAAAATAAATTGTTGGACAAAGTGTGATTTAAAAACCCCCCCCCCACAAAAATCCCCCAAAAAACCCCCCAAAACAAAACACATCAGTTTCATCATTTTCCCATTACTTGAATTGCCTCATCAGCACAAACATATCTCTGCTCTTATTCTGGTGTACTCCAGATCAACCTGCAACGAGACCTTGTAATGTAAGATTTTGATAGCAAAAATTTCCACTCAGTGCAGGACAATGATCAGACTAAAAGTGAGCATAAATTGGATGACCATGTAAGTTCAAGCAGAAGGCAAAGAGTTCCCCTGAGGAAGAAACATTATCAGTAAAATGCAAGGGCTTCCTTCATTACATCTAAAACATGTTAACAGGCAGTGATTATGAGCAGTGCACACTCCTTTCATCAGCAAAGGTCTTGACTTTTCTAATACATTCAGTGATAATCCACACTGAGTTTTGCTTCCAGGCCAGCACTCATTTTGCATTGGTGGTGTGCAGCATTTTTTAAAATGGTGGATATCTCATTTTGGAATTAAACTTAATCTGGTGAAGAGCTCCACTACAAATGCACTAAGGGAATTTAGAGTACAACATTTCAGAGTGTTTGTCACGCGGCCCTGTGGATGTGTGCAGCATGCGGATTGCACAGAAAAAAAGAGCGAGATATTGAGAAGGGATACTTTGAAGGTTATTGAGACATTGTGAAGGAAGAGAGGGGGGCCCTGACATGCTACCAGACTTCAGTGAGGCTCTTATTGAGCATTAAGCAAACATGTTTACATACTCATCCCATAACCAAAGATCAACAGCACGTCGCACGGGTAGTTTCCTGATTTGACTGCTAAAAATCACAGCATCCTGGACAAAGGGACACACACTGGGAAAGAAATTGCACAATACTCACAGATGTGTACAAGCACATACACAACCACCTTCACACAGACAAAAAAAATCATTATAAAAGAACTGAGTGCCTCTTTTAACATGACAACTGTCGTAGACGAGGGAAGTAAAGGTGTACAACAGCCTTCTCCTCTGGAAAGGATTCTTTGATGTGGCAACATCTAGCATACAAATACGCCATACAATTTTAATTACACAAAATGTTCTCTCACTCTTGGGATATGACACACAAAGTAAAACAATTTCAGAGTTAAAGACCCAGGCACCTGCCTGTATGGACTGAAACTTCGGTTTTATATCCGTGCACTCAATCTTCTTAAGTTTTCGTCTCTGGCACTTTTACTGATATGGTTAATGCTGTGCTGATATTTTTTTTTTTATGATTTCAAATAGTTTCTAAACCAAACTTTACCTGTGGAAAACATACAATCGTAAAAAAAATCTTTTTTTACATTTTGGAGACCATCAATACAGTTACAAACCTTTAAAATATTGCAGTGAAGCTAAATGATTAGAAATCCTGGCACAGCACCTCTAAAGTTTACCAGACAAAGCTTCAATTCTCATTTATTTCATTTAAAACTTCAAACCTGACACCAACACAGTATAGCCGACAGATTTACTAGTGAGCCTATATTTTCAATACTGATATTGATATTGACTTTCATAAAGGCAGATAAATGAAAACTTATAAAGTAAAGACGACACCGGAGAATCACCCTTCAACCATGTTATGAGTGTCAAAACGGCATAATTTATCCAAGTAAGCGATTACACAGAACAAATGTTAAGGACATTTTTTTTTATATTCTGTGTGTCTGAAAGAAAAAATATCAGCTTTTCAAGTGTTGCAAACAGATTCCTTTTTACAACTGGACAGGGCCACAGCGATAGCTTTCCCCGTGTAGTTTATTAATCCCATAGGGGATTAGTCCTCTGCGTTTAACCCACTCAGTGAAGCAGTGGGCAGCCACCAATCCAGCGCCCGGGGAGCAATGTGTAGAGATGGTAGCTTGCTCAAGGGTACCTCCGACCAGCTACCTACCTCAGGGTAGGTAGAAAAGAAACAAAAGAAGAAGGAAAAAAATCAGTTCTGATAAGTCTGCTTATCAGAACATTTTTGCTTGTACTTCATTGTGATTCATAAAAGAAGTCAGCAGAAGCAAGTTTGTAAAACTAAACACCCAAGTGGCATTTTTCCCCAGACTTTCCTTCTAACTCTTTATCCTCAAGCGTTGAAAAAATAAAAAAAATCTGTTCTGTCATCTGAGTTTTTTGAGCTAAAAAAAAATAAAAATGTATGTGGCATAATTCACCAGCATCCTGCTACTGAAGTAACCTCTGCTACTGCAGGGTATGTGTTGGATTGTTATGGCAGTCATGCAAACATAATTTCTTTCATCTTTGTACACAACACACACACATGCATCATCCCCATGCAGCCCGTTTATCTGCAGCTATTGCATTAAAACATATCTTGAGTAGCAAACGATGGAAATTATGGAGATACTGAAAGATGCAGCTTTTATATTTTTGCATAGCCAGCTTTATTTCAACTTAACTGACATCGGTTATTTTTTTTCTACTGTGTTTAGTCATTTTATACGTGCAGCAAAACAAAACCCTGTAAACACAGTCATGCTAACAGCTCAGCAGCCTGAGGCAGTGCTAATATTCCTGCGTCATAATGTGCTCCGATCAAACTCATTTTCTTTTACTCGTCTTCGCACATGCGTCTCTCTCCTAGCTACAATGAAGATAGTGATAGTGATGATAATGATAATGTAAACCATAAAACAACAAACCTTTTTATGTACGTTAGTTTTATGAGTGTCTCATAACTGAGTAAGTACAAGGTGTCAAATAAAAATTGGAAACTTCGTCAGATGTCACTGCATCTCCAAATTATGCACAGTGGCATCAGTGTAGTGAAGACCAGCTGCAGCAATGTACAATACATAAAGGTGGAAGGGTGGCTGATATTTGTTTCAAAGTACTCGGCCAGGTTAAGAGAAAGATCTTTTAATGGGTTTAGTTCACCTCAAACCAAGAAGTAATCCTGTAAATCGAGAACTTGCTCTTATACAGTTCCTTTAAATGTGATGCCAGTGACATGCGAGATGTGACAAGAGTGACTGCTTTCAAAACATGGCACATTAGGCTCAGATGTCAAAGAACACACTGTGTGTAATTTGAGGAAGCCAGTGGGTCTAACAAAATAACATCAAAAACATTTGATGGCCCAGTATTTAGACCAGGCTACTTTTACATACAAGTCATGACGTCATGACTTTTTATATTTTTTTTTTAAATATCAACAGGAAAAGCTGTTGACAGAAACATAAATTGCAACATTTCTTGATGTCCGGGTGACGATACAAAACCATCATATCGAGATGTTTCGAAAATTAGCGCATCCTGGAGGGTTCTTCTGTTGACTGCTCTTTTATTTATGTGTCACATCATCCCAGCCTCCTGTGGATGCTGTGCTTCTCTGAACTGTGTCTAACTCTGAGTGTTGTGATCAGGAGCAGCATCATGAAGATTCATGTGCTCTGCTTGTATTGAGCTGTTTGGCACTGACAGATGCAGAAAGAGATTTAGAAGGATTGGAGGGAATGCACGTTATCCATGTTGCCGGCTTTGCTAGATCAATGAAAATACACCGAGAAGATTTCTCTGTTGTGAGACACTAAACTTCCCTTCATGATCAAATAGAGGGCTTTGTAGCCAAATATACCCCTGTTCCCCAGACAGTTGACAGTCTTGTGTAAAATGTAAATAAAATGAAACCTCAGTAATAAGAAAATCACTTTCATGTTTGACTATTGTCAGTTAAAGACAACTAAAGCTGAGAAATGTGATTGTTTTATGACAATGTGATCAATCTGAATGTGATGCCAGAAATGTGTTTAAATCTTGGGGCAGGCATATGTAATGTTTGCCATTATCTGTTCTTTACGCTGCAGTTCTAGCATGTGGGAACTGAAGAGTCTAGTCGTTTTACTTCTGAAAAATCAATTGCTTCCTTATTCTTCCTTGATACAGGAATATCCGAAAAGAAGTTATTTTTACGACCACAGGACACTTCTCCGTTTCACCTCAGTCCATCTTAACTGAAATAAGGCTCAAAGAAGGAAACTGTTCATACGTTAATATGTTTGCATGTTATTTCTATGCAAACATATTGCATAGAAATAACAATATTTCTATGCAATATTGCATAGAAATATTCATACATGCAATTTGTTGGTGCATGTATGAATGCACCAACAAATTGGTTTCCACGAGTTTTTAAAAGTCTGAGCCCATGCAGTGCTTGCATACAGAAGTATTTCAGTACTGTCTGAGGCCCTAAAGATCACGGATATTCAACACCGTTTTCAGACTTGCACTGAAAAAAGATGAACAGATGCAGCACAATAGGCAGATTCCATGTATGACTTCCTCATTTTACACTTTCATAAACAACTTTAGTTTCATAATCATTCTCTTTCTGAAATTACAAAAATTTGTAAGGTCTAATGTGTGATGTGTTAAACAAAGAATATCTATATCTACATCAATGTAACTAGTTACATTTATTTCTGGCATATTTCCACAACCCCTCTATCCATAATCACATACTGTGTATGCCACTGTTGTATGTAGTGTATTATCTTCCAGCGCGCGCACCCCCCCCCCTCCCTCCCTCCCTCCCTCCATCGTGGCAGATGGCTGGTTGTGCCAGAGGTTTCTTCCTGTCAAAATGGAGTAGTCACTTTGGGGTGGGGGTGGTCTGACTGTTGGGGACTTTACCCTGAAGTATAAAACTCACGTTGTTGTGATTGTGGTGCAAAATGAATGGAACTGAACTGAATTCAATTGTCAAACTGTACACCACTACAGAACAATAATGACCAGCAAATTATTATATGTACACAATGATGACCATGTATATATGCACTCCATCTCCTCCTTAAACGGTGTCGCACAAAGATTTATTATAAATCCCAGTTCTTTTGATTTTCATTTATATTATGTTCATAATGTATCAGTATGTATCGTTTCTCTGCAAATGCAACGTTATGCTCTCCATTTCCAGGTCTTTCATGTGTCACGTTTAATGCATGTTGTCCTCACACTTAATGATTAACAAACTTTGTATCCACTTAGAATTTTGTTCCCATCATCACAAAATATGGAAGGAAGACATTAAAAAAAGCAACACAGGCTTGCCTATAATTATACAGGCCTGAAGAAAGAAAGGAGGTGCCTGTGTGTGTGTGTATTTGGTGGTTTGTAGTTTTATGACACTGAGTGCCAGTCACTGACAAAACTTTTAGAAATATGAGCTTTATCACGAGCATCAAAGCAGATGCATATTAACTTTGAGATTTGAACATCAAATGTTAATATTCATTAACATGAAAACATTCATTCTTTCAAAAAACACAATACTTATGAAAACAAATAATAAAACTACTCTGTGATGAGAAGGTATGTCAAGATAAAATTAAGCATGTAGCCAGTGAAAAAGTTCTGTTTGTTTTGTAGTTGAGAATGAAAAGAGTACAGACAGTTTCATTTCACCAAAAGGGCAAGGGGTACGAGACGACGCCAAAGACTTTACCAGAAAATACCACAGGAGATACTCTGTATACAAAGTCATAACTTACTGCAAAGCAGCAAAATCTTTTCTGAACACGGCCCAGAACAGTGTACATTTGTGAGGACAATGTAGAAAAACAACTGATAACCTTGATAAGCCTTCAGTTACTCCAAAATGCTGCAGCAAGAGTTCTGACAGGGACTGGAAAGAGAGAGCATATTTCTCCTATATTGGCGTCCCTTCATTGGCTCCCTGTTAAATCCAGAATTGAATTCAAAATCCTGCTCCTCACATACAAGGTCTTAAACAATCAGGCCCCATCTTATCTTAATGACCTTGTAGTACCATATCACCCCATTAGAGCACTTCGCTCTCACACTGCTGGCTTACTTGTTGTTCCTAGAGTATTTAAAAGTAGAATGGGAGGGAGAGCCTTCAGTTTTCAGGCCCCTCTTCTGTGGAACCAGCTTCCAGTTTGGATTCGGGAGACAGACACTATCTCTACTTTTAAGATTAGGCTTAAAACTTTCCTTTTTGCTAAAGCATATAGTTAGGGCTGGATCAGGTGACCCTGAATCCTCCCTTAGTTATGCTGCGA
>VURO01021283.1:0-11308 GCA_015108175.1 Pelvicachromis taeniatus
TACCACCCCCACCCCCCACCCCCACCCCCATTCACCATTCACTGCAATGCATTACTGCAGAGATTTATCTCCTATCAGCCTGTATAATACTGAGGTTATAATTTACATCCACTTTAGAAAACAGCAGCACAGGCCGCTCCTTGCATATGCTAATGTAAAGCTTGGGAAAATCTGGGAGATTCAAAGAACTCCATCCTAAATCTGAATAACTGAGCTTTCCATTGAGCTTCAAGGTTGTGGAACCACGAAGATTTGACCTTGCTAACAATATGTACTTACCGTTTAATTCCTTATTCTCGACTATTTAAGGGGGAATTGGAGGGAACGCTCTGACGGCCTTAAAGCCAGGAATGTTTCTGTTTCCATCTTGCTCCAATAAATGCAATTATATAAAGTAGGCTGAGTTTTTATTTATTTATTTTTTTGGTTATGTTTCTCAGTAGCCTTAAAATGATCTATTTTTTCAATAATCTTTAACCTTATGAGTCACTCTACAGTTTTCACTTAATGTTGCTGCTAAAACTGAATTATGCGTATGCTATAGCTTTATGCTGATCGATGCTTTGCTCCCAGCAATCAGAGATTTTTGGATGAGGGGGAGGGTGGCTCATCAAGGCATTAGGGGCAAAAAGGACAGAGCCACCCAAACACTCTTTCCACATGAGCAGGTCCAAACCTTTGGTGATCGCTACGCCTCCGCTCTCCTAACGGGATAAAGAACCGCAGCAAAGATTACACGGCAACCTCCCCTGCACCTACCACACACTCCACCTGACAAATAGGATCATAGTGTTTAAAGGGATAAAACGCTGAATGTATGAGAATGAAAAAGAGAGTTGCGAGTGTGTGTGTGTGTAAGTGTGAGAATGATGGAGGGGAAAGGGGGGGAGGAGGGGGTGATATACGACGTAAAAAATGTTAATACTTCAAAGGAAGAAAAGAAATGATGGAATTCAACATGGAGGTCCTACTTCACTCGCTCAGATCGGGCCATTTGCACTCTCGCATAGCTGCAGGCCACAGTCTACGGCTGTTACAACCTGTATGCATATTGCTGCATATACGTGAAAGGTATAAAACTGACATTTACACAAAATAAAAATGGCAGTAAATGTGTCTCCTAATGCCCCTTTTGGTTTGAAAAGGATTATGAGAATTACAGTAGACCGACACACTTGAAAAAAAAATCACATTTGATGCTAAACAATAATGATAATGATAAAAATATATATATATTTAAAAGTATTTCAAAATTCAGGCTCAGTCTGTGTCTCTTTCTGGCTTTTTCACACCCACACACAGCCCACCGTGGTCACACAGCTCAACAAAATATGGACAACAATCAACCACCAGCTGGCATTCATCGCTGGCTGATGAATCTAGATGCAAAACTATCTGCAAGCCTCCAGCATCTTCCGGTTTGACCTCTTGGTTTCACTGTTAAAGCTACCCAAGCTGCATAAGACAAAAAGATACACGCTTGCTTCTGCACTTGGCAACACCGTCGTGGGTTGTTACCGATATGGAAGCAAACAACGTCGGCGTTCATCATGCACGTCTTTCTATTTTGTGTATTCACCTGCAGGCTGATTGCTGCTCCTCATCTTGTCTGGTGGCAGCTTGACTTCGATGTGAGGTGATAAATAAGGGGCTGAAATTCCCGACATTTTCCTTCGAAGATAAAAGAAAGGAGAATCAGTTAGCAGTGATTTAGAGGCAGTGGATGAAAACACGAGGCAGGAGAAAAAAAGGAATGCATTGTGTTTGTTAACCATACAGCTAAGAGCAAAGATCCAAAACTTGTTTACTTGCTTGTATTTTTCCTCTGTGCACTTTACATTATTTTGACTCGTTGCGAGGTTAAATCTATTTTGTGCTGCGCATACGGTAAATTATAAATGTAAGATGTCATGGACAAGCTGCACAAAGTATTTCTAGTGAAGGAATTATAGCACAAAGCAAAGCTATGCATGATGTTTTATCGGCGCTGCATCACAGTTGCTAAGCTACTGAAATGCAGAATGAGACATAAAAAAATATTGCACATAAAATAAGAGTAGATTAGAAATCTTTAAAGAAGACCACAGAAAGACTCAGATGACATATTAAACCCTTTTTTGGGGCATAAATAGAGAACATGGAGGTCAAATCGTGTAAAACCTCATCAACCTGGCAAATGTCAACAACCCAGATGCACAAACATGGACACACACACACACACCATTTGAGCTGTCTTGTCTAACGGCGCACATCAAATATTGTCAGTCATGGTCTAAATAGAGCATGCAGGGACTTCAGGGATATTCAGTCATCTCTGAGGCTCGATGATTCTGCTCTAAGAATAGATCAAACTCTGAGCCAATGTCCTATTTAGTTCTTATCTAACAGGCGAACGCAAAAATAATCCGCCGGGCGAAACAGATTCAAACATATCTGCCTCGTCTAACTCGGATTCGAGTAGAACGCCTGTTCAAAATAGGCTGAAGAGGGCCGGGTACAGCCCAGTCTCTTTTACTCTGAATGACTGATGCGGTGGGATGTTGATGTGTTGCACCTGCAGGTTCTGGTTGGGTAGCAAAGAACCAAACAACCCACAGTTATGTGATGAAACAACACTGATAGCAGGTAGCACACTGCAGTTCAGTCCTGCACTTTCTCCCAAGTACTCCACTAACTGGGCTTCATCTTGTACACCGAGTGGTGTGCATGTACAACCAATTATACATCACACTCCTAATGTCAAGTTAATTACAGCCAGGGGACATCACTTAGGCTACACTGCTGATACAGGAAATACACTTGGAGTATTAGAGGAGTCAGAGAGTCTGCAGGATGCAGCTCTGCAAGATAAATTCACACTGTGTAATTATGCCTTGAGATGCAGGCTACAGCAACTTCTGGGCCTACAACACATCGCCATAACTAACATGTGAGATCTCAGAAAGCGATCTGATGCTGCTGGTGCTGCCAACACCGTCACGTGAGCCCTGGATTGGCCAATGGTGTAACGCCTTTAACTATTTCTGTCTCACCCCTCAAGATATTACTGTTTTAACGCCCACACAGTTGTGTCAACTGCACACTAGCATGCGGTGTGCATTTGCAGCACGATTTCTCCACATGCGCGTCTCCCTCGTGCCCCAAAGTTGAGCAAAACGCTGATTTATTGATGGCCAACAGGCCCCTGCATCGCCGCGATATCCACGCCACGAGCCCCCCTAAAAAAACAGAAGCAACATTCACACCCTCGCAAGCTCCAGAGAGCCAGCACCTCTACACAAGAAGTGGACTGCCACAGCTACAATCACGCAGGTGCTGTTTTCCACCCGCCCCTTCCACCACTCCTCCTCAGCGGCGGCAGCCGCGGCGGTCAGCCTCTCCTCAGCATCCGTCCCTCCCGCTTTCTCCTGCTGTTGCCCGCCCCGGCATCGTCTCCTCCTCCTCCTCCTCCATGCCGAGCGAGAGGACCCCGCGGCTCCGAAGTGCTCGGCGTCAGTTCGTACTTTCGGTTCTCTAGCTTTATGAAATTAAAACTCATACAGCTAGATAACCAAAGACACAAACTAACCCGTCGTTTCTTAAAGGGGCCGCCTCTCCGACACACACACGGAGAAAACAGAGGGCAGAAAGAGAGAGATTGAGAGAGGGGGGGCATAGAGAGAGAGAGAGAGAGCCTGCCTGTGGTCTCATTGGACTGGGAGACCCTCACACACACACTCTGAGTGAGAGAGAGAGAGAGTGAAAGGAAGATGCTCAACATAGCAGAAATATTCATGCATTTACTTATCAGGATTTACAGGAGAAACACGGTTAAAATACGACTTTATCACACACGCTCACTTCTACACTCACACACGGTGACTGACAGCCTTAGCAGGCTGTAGGCCTGATAGATCCTTAACCTAAACTATGCCCACAGTCAAGTATCACCACAAGTTGGTTAGATGCTCAATCATTGTTTCGCACAGCATCTTAAACAGTGAGATGTACACAGTTCTGCTTATTTCTGCATCCACTCCATTTACAAAGCAATGTGTTTTTTAAGGAGTTTGAGCACCTTTGTTGTGCACACTGTCAGACGTATGGGCCCTTTAATGTAAACCTTAATAAACGGTTTTCTATTGTAGTGTCACAGCTTTAGTTTACATTTCTGCAAACACGCTCTCAGTGTCAGAATCAGTGCGATGGATGAAGGCGCACAGAAGCAAGTTAAAAACGCAAACACACACGGCACCTCTCTAAGTTAAAATCAGTTACAGCAGTCACAAAGCCAGCATCCTACTTACTTGCACATCAGGCTAACTCCACTCCACCAGTCCATATTCTTCAAATATTTCAAATTCCACCCTGGGGTTTTAATTCACCTGTGCGTCTAGATTTAATCGCATCCGAGAGGAAATAGCGCAAAAGCTCAGTGACTCGGGGCTACAGAGTGTCCACCCTCCTTCACTCCCTGTCTCTTTGTGGATTTTGCAAAGGACCGACACGATGTCCTCTCCCTCACACGTGCAGGCTGCGACTGACAAGTGCGGAGAGCCCACGGTGTGCAGAGGGGATAAACTCCGCCTCAGAGAGAAAGAGCGAAAGGGGGGGTGAGAGAGAGAGGGAGGGAGAGAGAGGGCGCGATTCCGAAATTATTAAAGCCAAATTAGAAATGAATGCAGGTGCGTGTCAATCAGGAGCTGATTCCTCCAATTATGCTCATTATCCATGGGCGTAAAATAGAGAGACGAGCGCATCAATTATTTCTAAGAGCAAGATGCAGATGGAGCTGCATGGGTCAAACCTGACCTTTCACAAGCTGTATTTTTGAGAACTCAATTATAGATGTTTAAAACTTCCCTGTATTCATAATTTAATCTGAGGAGAAAAAAAAACAGAGGAAAACTGCCCCCCTCTTTTTCCCTTTTGAGCTTTATAATTCGGTTCGGGGAGCTTAATGGGAGCACAAACTTCCTAAATTTATTTACTCCTTATGACTATTCTGGAAAGTTTAAAGCTTGATTTAAGCTGTTCATTCATATAATCAGCCAGGAACAAAAGATAACGCGCCAAAACACAACTGCGGTGGTGTTGGTGTCAGGGAAAGGCAGTCAGTGAGATGCAAGGTGTTAATCCAAATGCTAGTTCTGTGTCCATTTAGGCTTCCTCTGCTGTGCGCATTAAATAACACACCACACACGTAATTATACATTTTATTGTATGGCAACAGTTAGGAAATACACCCAATTAGCTGTCTTACAGTCTCGTTACTGTATCATGTGACCTGATGGTAAGGCAAAACATTTTTATTACAATACTAAGTGCGCACACCAACAGTAACATGTTAGAGGATTTAAACGAGACTCCGCAGAGGTAAGGAAATGTTGCAATAGCATATCTTTTTTCATTTCAAGGCTATAAAAGCTCGCTGTTGAGACATCGAGCAGAGGAATTCTGTTTTTGTTTTTTGTTTTTTTTGTACTGGCTGCAGAAAGAAAAAGGGTTCACGCCTAGCTAAATCCTGATTGTATTCAGGCTTATCGAGTGCGATATATTATGATGTGAGTGATACCCGGCTGTGGAGATGAGATGAGAGCGAGAACGATAAGAATCATGCTCATTGAAAGAAGAAGCCAATGGCAGATACAAGACCCGGATGGCAACTTGTAATATCTCCCAAAGTTTGAAAGGATATTTAAAAAGCTGCTGGAATCAGTGTGTGTGTGTGTGTGTGTGTGTGTGTGTGTGTGTGTGTGTGTGTGTGTGTGTGTGTGTGTGTGTGTGTGTGTGTGTGTGTGTGTGTGTGTGAGAGAGAGAGAGAGATAGAGACATGCATTGCTTATGCTGTGGGAATTCAAATTACATCGTAAAGACTTGTCGTTCTTAGAGAGACAAAAATCAAGTCCCCATGACGCAAATTATTACATTTTAATGTCAACCCGTGTTTTAAGGTTAAAGTGAAGGTCAGGGTTATGCATGTAGTAGGTGAGGGTAGTTAAAAAGTTCATGCAAGTCATTGTAATGTCCTCTGAAGTCCTGGATACAGGAATGCAAGTGTGTGTGTGTGTGTGTGTGTGTGTGTGTGTGTGTGTGTGTGTGTGTGTGTGTGCAAACCAATAAAAGAGCAGGGAGCTACAGTCCAGGTTTTCAAACGAGGCTTACATCAGATAGCAGTTACACAGGCCTATCTGATTATTGCGCATGGGCAATCTGTTAGTATCATGGAGGTGCAGCTCTGCTGTCAGGCTGCAGCACAGGTCGGACTTTGCTGTATGAATCCTATTCTACTCTGCATCATTTATAAATAGATCTAATCGTGGCCTTTGTCATATTGTATCCGAGCTCGTGCAGCACATAGTGCATTGGCGCGGTTAAAAACAAAAATCAGAAAACGAGACAGCCTGCATGCAAAGCACATTTACAAATATTCTTTCAGCATTAGCATGAGCTAGGTTTTCATTTTCATTGCACGATCATCATTGCACCTGAGCATGCGTGACCAAGTCCTGGAGGACACGTGCTTCCCAACATCACTTGCATCTGCTTGTAAAATATGTAACCTCCATTTGTGGCACCCATAAAGAAAAATATGAGATAACGTGTGTGTGTTGCAAAGCATCACACTCGATCACACAATCACCAATGCCAAAACTCTCTTAAAAATATAGGATAAATATTACAATATATAGGTCTTGATATCACATGTTTATCTTCTACGGTTAAAGAAAACAAAATAAAAATCTTAATAATAATAATACATTCTTTTTCATGGTGAAGGATCTACTTTAACAACTGCCAAATTATTTAAAATGTTTTTGTTAAAAAACCCCATCTTTTGTTACATTCTAGTTTTAATGTTCAGAAACGTCACCCACGGCCATGTTAATTTCTGCTCTGAACATCTGAACAATATGCTGAAAGGTGTGTGTGTGTGTGTGTGTGTGTGTGTGTGTGTGTGTGTGTGTGCTTGGAAAGATTTTCCCACAAACAAGTGACAGGGAAAATTTGCCCCCACTCCTACCGCCCCCACCCCCCATCTCAAAAAAAAGAAGAAAAAAAAAGAAACAAAGCACAAAAAAAAAAAAAAAAAAGGGGGGGGGGGGGGGGGGGGTAGGATTTCTGCTTCTGACCTGAGCTGTGATGTTCAGAGGTCCTTTGCCAGCATGCTCAGCATTCACAGTGAACTCGGCAGGCTGGTTGACGACACAGCCGCTCTTCTCAAGCCCCGGGCCGTAAGCCTGGACCTGCAACCGCAAAACAAAAGTCATTCCTCCAATTTTATACCTTTTTACTGTCCAATTAAAAACATCTGAACACACGTTCACTTGTTTGTTCAGAGTCTTACTGACCTTTTCTGGGTAGCTAGTGTTGTTATCAGGGACGATGTAGGCCATGAAGGGGCTGTGTTCAATGTCCTCTTCATCACAGGTCACATGGACGGCATACTCGCCAGGTTCTGTTGGCCAGTAACGAACGTCACATGACCCATCATTTTGGTCCTCGCACTCTATTTTGGCCTGTGAAGGTCCCTCGATGGCAAAACCTGAAGACGCAACAGGTTAGAGAGGGTGTAAAGAACTGCAGGTTGGAAACACTCAGCTAAGTGGTAACATTTCAGGCTGAAAACTGCAACAGTACTAAAGCAGCAACATCCCTCTTTTATACGTAGTGTATGATTTTTAACCCTTTCACCTTTTTTTTTTTTTAAAAGCCCAATACCAAAAGATTTGTGGATGCAGTGAAGAGGACATGCAGAGGGTTGGTGTAACAGAAGAGGATAGCGTGATCAGGTGATCTGCTGTGACGACCCTTAAAGCGAGCAATTAAATTATTTAAAAGAGAAAAATCTGGCTGTCTTCCTTTGTGAGGATACCACTCAGACATGATGAAATTTTTTTGCCTGTAGGCATTTACTAAGCATTGTGAAAGTTTACATATTTCAAAATCTCAAACTTGGAAAAAAAATTATGATTGATGGAAAGATTTAATGTCTTCTGCTGGTTCAGCAGCAGCTTGAAAAATACAGGTAAACCTGAAGCAGGTGTGATCAAACTCACCCAACACTCCCACATCGGTGCCAATGGACTCCACTACAAAGGTGGCAGGTTTACCCACAATGCCTCCTTCCAAACCTGGACCCCAGGCCCTGATCTGCTGAGGCCCCGCCTCCTGACCAACTGTAACTTCAAATGGACTGGAGAGGGGGGGGGGAATGAAAATAAAGGTTAAAACAGATCACACAGTCTGCTGCTGTTTTGGTAATGTCACAACAAATGCATAAAAACAGCATGGTGTGTGTGCGTGCGTCCAAATACCACTACACGGTATGAAATCACCCAAAAGACTGTCAGCAAACAAATCAACCACAGTGCCCCACAGGACTGCAACCCAACACTTGAGTTAAAGTGTGTGCGCACAGAGTCTGCAGTTCATTTTGTTGCTCTCCAACTCCAAATAAAACTGTCTGTGGGGATTTACAGTTTTTCCCCTTTAAATTTTCCACTTTCCCAGTTTTGTCTCTTTGCCTTTTGAAACTTATGCCCACCAACGGCACAAACATGGCTGCTACAAGTGTGTATGCTTACTGGGCCAAAGATGTCACTACAAAAAATAAACACACACACACACACCACACACAAAAATAAAATGTACATTTATATACTTTTGAGCATCATTCTTAAATTCAAGGGCAGGCAGACATCACTTCAGCGGAAAACTCCAAAACTGGGAATTTTAAACTGAAATAACAAATAGTAAATAAAAAGCACTGCAGGACAGAGGCATTTTGTGAGGGCTGAGGTCACCAGACTACCTATGGCTGTGAGTTTGGACTCTGATCATCCACCTTCTCCACATCTGAACTAATAGACACTGGTGAGGTTTAAGATCAAGAACAGCTATAGTTTATCTTCCTCATATAAAGCAGTTTCTTCCTCTGAGTTTAGCAAACTAACAGTGAGTGCTGGATGAAACAACACAGAAACCTGCTAAAGGAGGGCTTCTCAACTCCTCTGCCCCAAAGACATGAAAGCTGAGGGAAATTTCTGACCTGTGAAGATGTCTAGATTTTAAGACTGAACCACACACAGTTCAGTTTTATCCCTCAGATTCAACTTCTGATACATGTTCTTTGCTTAACAGAAACCCACACACTACTAATATTCACACAAGGGGAAAAAAACAAAACAAAACAAAAAAAAAAAAACAACAACAACTCAATTTGCTTCACAGAGAGATGACAAAGAAAATGAGGTCTTGGACATGAGGTCTCACGAGGCCCAGCAGACCCAGTCATTCAGATTAGATGAGGTAATGTGCTGAGGTAATGCGTACAGCTCACCTCTTTGGGATGTGCTGACCTCCCCAGGTGATGGAGACTGTGTATTTCCCAGGACTGCTGGGGTGATATTCGTAGGAAAACACCCCATCATGACTGGAGAGCTGCTTCACAGACTCCTCGATGCCCTCTGAAACCGCAAACACACACACACACACACACACACACACACACACACACACAGAGATAATGTGATACGTCTGCACAACGTGGAAGGGGGCAAACTTGTGTGCTGTAATATGAGGCTATATAAATAAAACAGAGTGAGTAACAGGCTTTTAAATCACAGTTCAAATACCAATGTGACATTTTGGAAAACAAACATCCAGAAACATACAGTGGAAACTGAGTCGGTGAATACAACATGAAGCCTGGAAGTTATTTGTCTCTAAAGTCACATCTATGCGGCGCAATGAGGACTGCAGTACTCCACAAACTGAGGTCTGATTCAAACATTTCCTATACTGTTTTCTATCTTTCCAATTTTGACTTGACAGTAAATTACAACACGTCATCTCATCTGGTTCTTATGTGTGATTAAGACCAGACTACCAGCACTCAGAGTTGGTCCTCCAACAGAGAAAGCATTAAAGTTCGGACCACACCAGGGAGCTTCATGGTGTGAAGGCACTTATATCTTCATTTGAACTAAAACAGAAGATGGACAAAAACTGCAGCATCTGTATGAAACTTGGCCGATGCGACTCTGAAGGTGTTTTTTTTTTTTTAGTGTTTAATATATTTATTATTTTTCACAATGAAATACAAAAATACAAAACAAAGAAATTAAAATAAAAACCCACCCAAGCAAACAACACCCCTGTTCGCTGTCAAGCATTCAACAGTTTAAAAGGAAAAACAATACACATCAATGCAAAGTAACACCAGCCAAGGTATACAGAATGTTTTTTTTTTTTAAATTATTGTTAGGTCTGAGCTTTCACTTCTCTTAAAAACTTCTAAGACATTAACCGTACTCACTCGGTCCTTTGACTGTCACTTTCAGTTCTCCACTGCCAGCGTTCCTGGTGTCCACCTTGATATCACCGACCTGTTTGACCTTCAAACCTGACGGTTGGAGACCTCGACCTGTCGCCCTGCACGCTCCCGGCATGCAGGCTGCCAGTGAAAGAGGTGGCACACGTAAACGGATGATGATTGTTTCATTTAAAGGGTTTGAGGATGAGTTTGAGCTGTGCAATCGATAAATGCAAAAAACCAAGTACTCACCAGGCCCCACGTCCACACTGAAGGGGCTCTTAGGGACTCCAACGCCTCCGAAGGTGACTGTGATTGTGTGCGGTCCAGCCTGCGTGGGTCGGTAAGTGCAGCGGTACACGCTGTCACCTTTATCCTCAATCATTACCTCCACAGTGTTCTGCCGGCCCTGAGGATCTTTGATCATGGCTGTCACATCTCCTGTACCAGCACCTGCAGTGACATTTTTTTTTTTTCCCATTCAACGTTCATCTCTGTAAATATGCCACATGTGTACTTAGAGAAATTTAATGAGTGTTTTTTTCTTCTTGTGTCCGACTGCTCTTACCTGCAGTGTAGATGTCAAAGTAAGTTGGCTTGTTGGCAATGTTGCCCACAGGCTCGACTCCCGGGCCTTTTGCTGTGACTTTGGAAGCATCTCCAAGCGCTTTATCCACATTCACCTCAAAGGGACTTTTGGGAATCTCTTGGCCCGCAAACAACACAGTGACCTAGAAAAATGATTATTAAACAAAAACAACTTGTGTGATTTTAAAACTGTTCACTGTATGGCAATGACAAAAAACTGGTGAAAATGTTATTTTTATATTAAACCCAAATTAAAAAAAACAATTTTGTACTGGTACTGAATTTTCCAATAAAATGGAAAACAATTGTATAAACATTTATAAATGTTTTTAAAGCTTAATTTTTTAAAATAAATTCATCAAGTCAAAAGAAGAAAAACAAAAAAAAAAAAAAAAAAAAAAAAAATTTTTGTGAATTTTTTTT
>VURO01021284.1:7319-24086 GCA_015108175.1 Pelvicachromis taeniatus
AAGATATATGTGAGTCTGCAGATGTGGTCAAAAGCAAATGGAGAAAAACCTATATTGCTCAGCTGAATTACATTCAGCTACATCTAGTTGTCCCTAACTTCCCTGCATTTGATTAAGAATGTACATTACCCTTTTAGCTTTTAAGAAAAAGCAGGGACATCTGTAAAGGAGGTAACTGAAAGCCCGGAGTAAAGGTGTGGCCGCTGCAGCACTGTACAGCTAAGCCTGTAAGACTTGAGCAGTATCCACTGCTAATATACAAATATTGATTATTAAATAAAACATTTGTGCCACTTGGTTGCTGCTTACCTTACAGTCACTCTGTAAATATGCTTCCATTGAACGGCTGCTACAGAAAGACTTGCAGAGCTCGTACTGTACTGCGATTGAAATAAATTAGGCGGAGAACTATGAGAAAACACGGAGGAGATTGGTGTTGACAGTCATGTTTTATTTGGAATCATCCCCGTGTGGGAAAACACAGCCACAGGGCAAATAGGCATCGCCATTCTTCTCCAAAATGCAATTAGTCCTAATTAGGAATGATTACGAGGAGAGAGCTTCTCGCGGTTCCTTTCTTCTCCGCCCGTCTTCCTCTGCTGTGCAGCCAGCTCTGGTTATAGTTTCTGACACAACCTGCGGAAAAATCTCACTTGATCTAGTGATCTCAAAAATAAGTTTATAAATGTTATCAGCACGGCTACTTCACCGAGTGGCAAACAACTGTGGTTTATTCTTGTTACAGTGTGGCAATCGTTTTTAAAAGACGCCACAGATCTCTGCATCCTGAGCTTCCTCTGCTCTCCAGCCCAGCACAGATGCCTCCATCCCTCAGTCTTCACCATCGAGTCAGAGTCAGTGTTTTGTTGTTGTTGTTTTAGTGTGTGTGTGTGTATCCTGGAGGCTGGAGAGGTGGGGATGGGTGGTAACATACAGATGGGTGGCCAGACGCCCATCCTAACGACTGAGAGTTCAAGTGTTGATACACTGCTGTTTAGATGTGCTAGAAAGAAACACGACTTTTACTGCTTCCAGTTAATTAAAAAAGATGTTGTTTTTTATATGTGACAGATTTGTTATTTGTTTGTTTTTTTGTCCTGGCTTTTGTTTTGACATCTCTTTATCAGCTTGTCAAGGTTACATCTTCCATTGTGTTCAAAAGCCAGATGAAGTGTTCATCCCCGTCATTGAGCGGTGCGCAGGTTCAGCTTCAGTTCTCACAATATTCTCTGCAAGTTCTTGAATAAAATTTACTTTTGCTGCAATGTGCGTAGGTTAATTCAATAGTTAATACTGTGTTTTCTTTAGCCTTGACAGCAGTTTGGCCTTTTGTGGTTAGTGCTATCCACATTTTGTACACGGAGTGAAATGGACGACAATGCAGCTGAATGCATTTGGGGGGAAGACGACATGTAGACTAAGCAGAATTACTGTCTCTCTGCATTTTCAACTTCAAGGCCAGTGATCCAGTCAGGTAGTCACGAGTCAGAACATCAGTTCTCACCACAACATGTCTGAGTACTGAAAAGTATGTGGTGAGTTGCTGTAGAGAGGAAACAAAGCAAAGGACACGTACAAAAAGCTGCAGTGGCGCATAGATGATGCATATCTTTTTTCTCGATTTAACATGAACTCATTTTACCCACCTTTTAATTTACTATACTGTGCAAAAGTCTCGATCCAACCTTGATTTCTTTATGTTTTGTTAGGAAAACGGGAATGAGGGCATACAGAAGAGGGTTTGTGACAGTCTGCTTAAGTACGGTATATCTTCCATTAGTAGCCTGTCTCTTTTAAACGCCGGTTTCTAATAAACACCAGTTTGGAAACATGTCACGACAAATAGATGCCGGTCTCCAATAGTAGCCGGGCGACCTTCGACCCGGAAGTCCCTCTGCGCCCCTCTGTCGTCGGTCCTCCCGCGTCTCATCACTCGGCCAGCTGTTTCCAATCAGCCGTCATCCACGACCAGCGGCATTTAAGCTGGATGCAGCGACCGTGGAAGTGGGATTATTACACTGAACTGGAACTGTCGGCTAGCAAACCTGCTAACTGTGATTTTCTGGTCTTTTACTTCCTCTCCTGGAGAGTCGGGGGAGAGAAGTTTCGGGGAGCACCACTTGTGCACTGGGCTACCACAGACAAGGAGACACTCCGGAGCAAAGGATGAGCACAATTGGGAACTGCATTATTTGTGACCTGTTGGAATACGTTTTGAAGCACTGTAAGTAAACACACCGTCTTTTCACCTCAGTCTAAAAACCGTGCCTGGGTCCTCTTTCCCTCTCACTTCCGTGACAATTCTGTCAAAGAAGGGAATAAGAGCCAGTCTCCAATAACCACCGGTCTCTTTTAAATGCCGGGCCGGCCGGATAATTTTTTGAATAAACGCCGGGGCTACTATTGGAAGATATACGGTAAAGTCAATGAAACCCAAAGGAGGACAACATTAAAACCACTGACAGATGACGTGATTAACATGACCGCTGTCTTTGAAAGTTGGATTTTCCTGGGAAACGTTGGTCTAGACGTTGACGTGGGTGTCACTGTGAAATGTACCGCCCACCAAACATTGTTGCAGCACAATCACACACCCTCACATGTCAGGCCTCCCTCATGGAAATAATCTCTGACCACAATATAAAAACTTCTCAGGGATGACTTGATGAAAACGGGCATAATCCAGGCATTAGTCTTCCCATACTCCAATATGATCCCAAGATCACAACCCACTGGGCACCATGGAAATGCCCCGTGGCTCTGAGCCATGTTGGCAGTGTGAGGTGGGCCTACACAATCTCAGGCAGGTGCTTTTACCGGTTACGACTGTGCTGTACACATCCATACTGATAACTCTTTAGAAGCAAGCAATCTAATTATTGTTTTTTCTTCTTTTTGATCATTTTTATCCATAATATCAGATCTATTCGTGTATATGCATTTTGCTATTTCTGTGCTGTGCTGTGATCAGGAGCAACACAGCAAAGAGGATCACGAGGAATACTCTGTGCAAACCCACACAGTGTTGAAAAGAGCTGTAACAAACCAAGTGAAATCATCTGTGTGGGTTTCCTATGGATGTGCGGGACCTTCAAAAAAAAAGGTTTGAAATCATCCTCTTGCACAGCCAGGTCACTGTGACAGAGGCACATATCTTTCAGCACCTTGGAGAGCTCCAGCTGCGTTTCAAAACCTGGAGGAAAACAGCAACGTGCACTTACAAGCTGAACTTCTCCTCCCAGACCGGGTTCAGGTTGCCGTAGATGGTCTTTGTCCTCTTCTTGGTTTTACCCACTTGGATGGTCACGTACGGATCGCTGGAACCTGTCCTGTCCTTGGCCTGGAGACCCTGGGCACTGACGACTGATGCACACACACACAGACACACAATGACTATGAAAATTGCATAAGAACAACAAACACCTACTCCCTACCATCATCTTTCTGTTTCTCATTCACATACACATCGAAACACACGATATCACCCACACAGTTATGCAAAGCCTCGTAACACAATACTCGTGATTCACAGGCAGATGTTGGGTAACATTTCTTACTAAATTTTTTTTAAATAACCACGAGGTTCTGTGCAACAAGTAGTGAAAGCAGGCTTTAAAAAACCCCTGAAGCTTTAATGTGGTCCCACAGTTGCATTCGAGCACAGTGAAGGCTGTAGTGTAATCAGCACATGGGCATCATTACGTTCTGTATGCTGCATCTGTACCAGACTCTCTTAAAGCAACCAAGCAATAAATGAACTAAGCAGCAGTTTCTGTGACACTTGGCTCTGTTTGGCTTCTCTCCAGTCAGCTGGCACAACACTTTTTTGATAGACGGATGATTTGAATTGTGTCTGGAGACATTTATCAAGTACGGAAGGTCAACAGGTACCAAGCAGGGACAACTTCATTTCCAACCATCCCTCACTGTCACTTTAATCCAGGTGAGAAGGCAAGCGGGACTTCTGCAGCACATACTAATGAGGGGAACTATTCATAGCTGCAGACTTTAACTAGAGCTGAAGCCTGAAGACAAATCAACTAAGCAACATGCATGCACATTTTCTCGGACCGGGAGGAAGGTTAGTGACAGGAATTCGACATGCAGGGTGAGCTCAGGGTGAGTCTCATCATTTAGAATGTAGCCGACTGCACAACCTGTGTGTGTCCTAGGCACACAAACACTGACTGCACTTAAAGATGGGGACACGTTTTCCATGTCTAATATTTGAAAAAAGCTAATTCATGCATGTATGAACATCTGACAGATTATCGGGGTATGAAACATATAAAGATGATCACAACCCTTATTAATTAAAAAAAATATGAAAAAAACAATAATACATTTATGCCATCTATGAATATCTACACCCAACCATTTTATTAGGTACACCTGTGAGTGCTTGTTAATGCAAATGTCTAATTAGAGCAATCACATGGCAGCGATGTGATTCATGCAGACATAGTCAAGATGAGCTGATGAAGTTCAAACTGAGAATTAAAATTGAGTAAGAAAGACACAGGCGCCATCGGGCCCTCTGACCATCACCAGTAGGCAAACATGGGGTTAGTATCTTGCCCAAGGATATTTGGCATGCAGACTGGTGGAGCCTGGGATCGAACCACCGACCTTCCGGTGAGGAGGTGACCCGCTCTACCACCTACCACGTGAGCTACATCATCAAAGGTGATTTAAGGGACTTTGAACATGGATGGACATTCGTGGCAGACAGGCTGGTCTAAGTATTTCAGAAATTGCTGATCTGCTGGGATTTTCCTGCATAACCAGTTTACAGAGAATGGTCTGAAAAACTGAAATTATCCAGTGAGCAGCAGTTCAGCAGCAGAAAATGCCTTGTTGATGCCAGATTCCCCACAAAAAAGGTGAAATGATGTGCAAAATATAAATCAAAACAGAAATCAATCTTTGAAAATCTCATAAACCCATATATTATTTACAATAGAAAACAGATCAAATGTTTGAGCTTAAAACATTTTAAGAATAAAAGAAAGTTTTAGGCAACAAATGGATGGAAAAGGAAGTGGTGCTAAAAAGGAGGATTTTGCCGATAATCAGGTTAATTGGCGACAGGTCATTCACTTGTCTGTGTATAAACAGAGCATTTCAGAGAGGCAGAGTTTCTCAGAAGTAAAGATGGGCAGACATTCACCAAACTGCAGGAAACTGTGTCTCAAAATTGTGGAACAAATTCAGAATTAAGTTAATGCCAATAAACGAAAATATCATCAAAAAAATGAAAGAAACTTGAAAAACTTCTGTGCAAAAATCAATACTGAGATATGTCCTCTAAAAACAGACATGTTTCTGTCATGAAGATCACTCCATCAGGAGGTGTTAGCTCAACATATGCTCCTATCCAGATGACTTCTTCTCTCCAGGGAAGGCTTTGTATATTTCAGCAGCAGCATGGCTTTGCAGTAGAAGAGTCTGGGTGCTGAACATTTGGCTCATCACGACACTAAACATACATCAAAGAAGACCCAGGGCTGTTGAACAGCAGGAATCTTCCAATCAGACGAGAACGGCACAACATTGTTCTCCTAATAGTCCAGCGGGCGGTCTTCCTCAGCTCCCAGATGTTTGCAGACTGTCGTCGAAAGAAGACCGGATGCTACACAGTGGCAAACAGGTTGTCATCAAATTTAAAGTGACCCATTTTTTTTTGTAGATGGTACACTTCCTCATTTTAAACATTTGTTTCCTGTCTTCATTCCTGAATAAAATGTGGATTTATGAGATTTGCAAATAATTCTATTCTCTTTTAATATATTTTATTTTACTGAGTGTCTAAACTTTTTTGGAATTGGATTAGTATGTTCAAATGTATGCTTATTATGCTGTTATGAGCCACAATGTTCAGGTCATATATTTTCTGTCTGTTCATTTAGTGGCCACGTCTCTGTGCTGAAGAGCATTTGAATATAAATTGGTTATTCCCCACTGAAATCACGTGTCTTCTTCAAAGAGCTCTCTGTAAAGCATCTCCTGTCAGTCGGGAGGGGTTCCAGTTAAAAGCGCTTCTAGTTGTATTTCAGATGGATGACATGACTGACATTTTAGACAGCTTGATCAGTTTGTAGACGCATGCGGCATTTTCTTTATCGCGTTTAACGAGTTCACACGTTTAAAGGCTTTTATCTCATTTACAACTACAGAGAAAAGCTTTGCTTGTGCTTACAAGCAGCCACACAGGCAGGGGGACTACTGGACAAAGAGCTCATGCATCCAAAGCTTGTGAACTTTAAAAAAAAATCCTATTAAATCAAGGAGTCGTTCGGTATGTTGACCGCGTTTGGCAGAAACGTGAATGACAGCCATTAGGTTATGAATGATTTTCAGCAACGCGGCAGCTCCACGCCCGTCCCTGTATCTCATCTTTAAACGAGCTCATCCCTGCTGATTGGGGAGACAAGGTGTGATGGCTGCTATGGAAACACTGCTGCCAATATATGGTGTGATATGTCTGGTTGCTTTGGTAACAGTGGCAGTCCTGATGATGTGCGGCGAAGAGAGGTGGGGATGTGACTTCGTTCAAATTAGTAACCCCTTTGCTATAAACAGTTAAAGTTTGAGCACAGCTCAGAAGACAGTGTGAGCAAAGAAAATGCTTTATGGATATGTTTGAGCCACTGTCGCTTCAGTGACACTCTGCTTCACTTTTGCACAGCTGCAGGTTTACACAGGTGTGTTACACTCGCTGATAATGCATTGCTTCTAATGGAGAAAGGCTGGAGGAAAGGCAGTCTGGAAACTTTACCAGCAGGACACATCGTTGTGTGCCTCAACTTCACAGGGTGATTCGGTCTTTTATCACAAGCTATTCTGCCATTTTTTTTTACCTTCCTTGGTTAGATTTAAGGATTAGAGATCTGATCTAGTATTAAAATTTGGGACACATCATCAGTAGTGGACCTTGGATTCATCGGCTGTTTCGGCCATTATCACCAGACACCCTCATCCAGGGAGGCCCTGCCAGGGTTGATCAGGTCCCCGGAGAGTGTCACACTGTACCAGCTTTCCTAACACTGCATGAAAAAACTGCTCTGCTTTCAACCACAGTCACTCTGTTGGGAAAGTGTCTGAAATTGTTCACTGAGGCCTGGCTGACTGATATTCAGGCCTCCTTAACAGAACTGTTTCTGAGCACTGTGGGTTGTTTTTTTGTTTTTTTTGCATTTACCAGAAGAATTTATTGACTAACTGACATTAAAGTCCGGGCAGCCAATACCAGGTGATCCCAGCACTTTAGCCTAATAAAAAGTTGCTGCTGCCTCTGCAAGACACTTTGCAACCCACCATCCAAACTCCTCTTTTACCTTTTTTTTCCTCTTTTACTGACTTAACCAGTTTCATACTTGTCACTGATGCCTGCTCAGCTCTCTGGTGGAGGTCTTGCTGGTGCTTTAACTACTTTCCACATATAAGCGTCTGATAAGTGGAGATCCTTGTTTGACTAACTGAAATACGCTAAACTAATTAACGGAGAAAAAATGGCTGAATAGCTGAAAGTGAGACTAAAGCTGAGGCAGATTAAGGAGCGAAATGCATTTTTGGCAAAATTGCTGTCATCCACTGTATTTGCACTCTAGTTTAAAACTACCTTAAAATATAAATGGTCTCTGTGGAGAAAACAGGCAACTGTTACGACTTATGACGTAAGAAGTAAATACCATTGATGGTGATCTTTGCTGACCACTTGGAAGTGCCATCCAGCACACTCTGCTTAATGCTCTTCATGTTCTGGGTGTGGATCATCTTGGAGACATTGAACAGTTTACGGATCTCCTCAAATATCTCCGGCTTGTTCCTCTCGCGGATTTTCATCCGATCTTTCATGGCCATGATGATGTGTTGCGTCCGGTCCTCTGACCCAGTCTTGGAGCTCTTCTCGGCCGCTCCTGAAGGCGACACAGCCGGTTCACAGGAAGCAATAATAAATATGATCGGCAGCACAATTCAGCTGTCAGGTAGTTTAATAACTCTACTTACTTTGCAGGCAGTCAGCGTTTAGCAGCTCTTGGCATTTCTCATGCACTTTGACCCCACACTCTGCACAGCGCATTCCCTGCCGGGCGATGCCCCACAGCAGACCCTCGCACTCATAGCAGTAAGTGGGCGTGGTGGCGGTCCACACCTCGAAATTGTGCGGCGTGGTGCAGGAGATGGGGTAGATGAGAGCCTGCAGGGTCTTTTTGTATACGTGGTTTTTCTGTTGGAGGTAAAGAAAAGAAAGAGGAAGCGATAAAGAGAAGGTCAGTCACAGCCAGAGTGTCTGAAAGAAGCATCAAAGCGATGAGTATGACAGGTTTTTAAAAACAATTTCAAAAGAAAGCAAAGAGAGGGAGCAGACCACAGCTTAGAGACTGATAAGGAGCAAAAAGGCGAGGATGCATAACAAGGCAAGACAGAGGATGACGAGGTGAATGACAGGAATGCACAAAAGACTATTTGCACAGACAGCAATACATAACTAAGTAATTATATTAGCTAGTTGTGTTCACTGTAGTCTGATTTAAGTAAGTCTGCAGAAGTTATTCAGGAAAGCTGTTAAAGTGATCCACAGCGTAATTTTAAGGAGGCACCATTTAAAATTACAGCGAGCTTTGATTATGTAGAGCAATTAATTTTATTGAAATCTTTCGCCTTTTCTCTGATGAACTAAACTCTGATGTTGTAGGAGGAGTGTGGGAGGAGGTGAACACATCTACACAAGACCAGAGGACACCTTGACAAGAAGCCCAGTTTGATTTGGTGAATTTTGCATAGAGGGCAAGTGAGTCATTATTATTGTTAATGCTCTCTTTATTCCTTTCTTTATAATTATGGTGGTAGAAATGCCGGCGTAGCGGAGTTACTAATAGAAATTGCTGTTTTGTTTTGATGCATCGTTATGTTCTTTTTTTTTCTCCTCCTATCGGCTTTCACTTTTACCGATCTGACCTTTGGACTTCATGTTGTGTCGTGTGCTTTTATGGGATTTTATCACCTTTGATTTCCATTTGTCTGCTATTGTTATTGCCACTGGTACTTTTTGCCTATTGATGGCCAAAAAGGATGAAACTTTGGCAGCACGTTTTTAAAGGGCTTTTTTTTTTTTTCACACCGTCTCAGTGGTTGCTCAAGCCAGCACATAAAGTTTATTTATTGTTTATCTCAGTGATTTCTTTTCTATGAACCGCTTTACACCATGCACACCCACATGAACATGTGCAGAGTACTTTTCCATAAATGTTCAAGCAATAATTACCATATATCTTCCATTAGTAGCCTGTCTCTTTTAAATGCCGGTTTCTAATAAACGCCGGTTTGGCTACCCAATAGTAGCCAGGCGACCTTCGACCCGGAAGTCTTTCTGCGCTTCTTCTTCTTCTTCTTCTTTTTACATTTTATTGGTGGTTGGTAAACAACTGAATGGTGCATTACTGCCACCAACTGGTATGGAGTGTGACTGGAACGTCACTCAAAAAAATATATAAATAAATACATGAATAAATAAAAAACGCTGTCGTCAGTGCTCCCGCGTCTCATCACTCGGCCAGCTGTTTCCAATCAGCCGTCATCTACGACCAGCAGCATTAAGCTGGATGCAGCGACCATCGAAGTGGGATTATTACACTGAACTGGAACTGTCGGCTAGCAAACCTGCTAACTGTGATTTTCTGCTCTTTTACTTCCTCTCCTGGAGAGTCGGGGGGAGAGAAGTTTCGGGGAGCACCACTCGTGCACTGGGCTACCACAGACACTCGGGAGCAAAGGAGGAGCACAACTGGGAACTGCATTATTTGTGACCTGTTGGAATACGTTTTCAGTCTAAAAACCGCGCCTGGGTCCTCTTTCCCTCTCACCTCCGTGACAATTCCATCTGAGAAGGAAATAAGAGCCGTCTCCAACAACCTCCGGTCTCTTTTAAACGCCGGACTGGCCGGATAATTTTTTGAATAAACGCCCGGGCTACAATTGGAAGATATATACGGTAAATGCCCGCTCTAAATGACCATATCACTTTTAAACCCTGCACATCATTGCGCTCCAGGCTTTCTTTCTTGAAATGAGAAATATAAACTTGCATCCAATTGGAATCCAACAAAATTAAAGAAAAAAAGTCTGCAACATAATCAGGGTTAATATATTATAGGAAAAAAGGCGAGAGACCATCAATACGGTTCAGTCCACCAACACCACCTATGGCCTTAAAACTAAAGCCACTCAGTTATAAGGTGAGGCGAGCCAGTACTTATTGCATGGTCTATTTTTAGCATTGCACTTGAGCTGAACGTGCTTGTTCACAATTCTTCTATACTGTGTGAAGCTTTAAACAAGAAACTAAATGCAGAACTCCAGTAAACTTGCATTTTATCCAAATAAGAGGCTCTTAATTTTTCATGTGTAATTTTACTCCGAAAAGGAAATGCGAACCTTTGAAACTCCTCCTGTCCTCTGCTGTATCGTTTTCGGCCAAATCCAGTGACCTATTTTATGCACTTTAATTATTAATGCTTCTTCTGATATATAATGTAATCACCATCATGACTTGGCACAGCGAGGCATGGAAAGGAATCGCAAAATGGACTATAATAAACAAACATGAAGTCTGCCCCTGCCTCCATTAAAACCTGAAGCTGTCTGAAGTTGACTCAGCGAAATCCAGAGCCTACAGTATATTGGATCTCCAACAAACAGATTAACAAGATGGCTGCAGGATAATGACAGCAGGAAAACAGCTGGAGAAAAAAAAAGTGTGAAAAAGTGTGTGTGACTGTTTGTAAAAGAAGGGTGAGGTCTGCGCGAGTCCCCATTAGCTGGCATCGAGGTGACAAGTCTGTCTGTAGGTAACTCACACCTTTATCATTCGTGTGTGTGTTCTTCTGTGTGTGTGTGTATGTGTGTGTATCTGTATGGCATATGCATTTGGCCACTCACAAGCTCTTCGTCTTTCAGGGACGTCCGCGTGGCCAGCGTGTGGGCGAGTCCAGCTTTCCTGGACTGTAGCATAGACTAGAAATGAGAGAGAAAGCAGAGAAATCAGGACTTCACAGCCTCGGAGAAACACGCAAACAAACACGGTTAAAAGAAAGACAAAGAAAACTTTCAGCGTTAAAATTCAGGAAATCAATAGTTTGTGTGATGTTGGGCTTTTCTTTGAAAGCAGTGAAAGCATCAGAACAACACCACACACGCTTTTGTTCTTCTGTTGTCTTTGAAGCACACTTTCTGAAACACACTACTTGAATTCATTGTCTCCTCGAGGACAAAGCCTCAGGCATGCTTGCACTGCTACATTTGTAAGGCTCTCTGTACAATTAGCAGGAATTTGCTTGGCAGGTTTGTGGAGGCTAAAGGCAGCGTTTTCAGTGGCACGACGCCGCCGAAATGAGCAGATGACCTGCGCTGTATCAGGTTTTACTTTAAAAATCACACACTAATTACTTTACCTGATAATATTCACTATAAATATTTTCATATCATATGTGTCATACATGACGCTGTTAAGTCATAGGTTAGCTTAATTCAGGGGGGCATGGAGTAACGTAAATCACAATAACAAAACATCCCAATATCAGATGTACATTTCATGACTGAGTGTTTATGGAGGCGTTGAAAGACTTTAAAACCATTAAGTGTACAAAAAAAGATACAAATATAATAAATGCAGATAAGATCATGTGTGCATTACATCTTTAAATATCACGGTATCATCAGCAAACAATGATCGCGGCACTGCTTCACATTACAGCGAATCTGTGAAACACTGTAAGATAATCGTCTACACTGTAAGTCTTACTATGAACCCTTAAATATTATAACTATAAGTATTTATTAACTGTATTTGTGTTCATTACTATTGGCTTATCGTTTTTTTTTTTTACCCTTTTATAAATTTGTTGATCACCACAATCTTTAGTAACCTGTAGTTTTTCTACATCAGAACAAAGCTTTGCAGTTTGTCTTGTTGGTTTTACGCTGCTGGAGTTTCAGAAAATTGGGCCAAAAAAAAAAAAAAGAAAAAAGATCCAAGTTGAAATTTTAGACCTCTGTTGTGCAGCTGTTAGAAATAAACATGAGCACCAAGCATGCGCTGACAGAAACATCATATATACCGTATTTTTTGCCCTATAAGACGCTCCGGAAAATAAGACGCACCCAATTTTAAAGGAGGAAAATCTAGAAAAAAAAGATTCTGAACCAAATACTGTAGAACACTTTCTCACACACACCACACACGCTGCCTCTGCCCATTTTATCGAGCATGCATTGGTGGTGACTTGTGTGGACTTGTATTTTTATTTTAATTTATTTTTGTTCCTTTTATTTTATTTTTGTTTTTTTCTAACTGTATGTTAAAAGTGTGATAAATAAACTTTATTGGACTTGGTGGAGCCAAATAACCCGTCATGCATTTCGCCAGACCAGCCCGGTCACGTTCACCTGACCTGTGACATCATCGAGTACGCTGGTGTTCCAATTGCACAAATCGCAGGTCCGGACTCGCGTTCTCGGCACTCTGGACCTGCGATTGAGAAAGGGCACCCGTGATTCGGGGGCGGAGCTTTGGCGGATCAATTCTTCTGCCCCTCAATCACGGGCATGGAGCAGGAAAGGCAGGTGTGCGGACCTTTTAGGGCAGCATAGATCGATACAGAGCCCGGGAGATATGCACAGAAGCGACCAAATTGTGCCCACACTGACCTGGGAGACATGAGGAGGCACAGCCTGCAGCACACAGAGGACTGCGAGCAAGCATGTAAGCAAGCATAATGCAGGCAAAATGTGTATATGTCGTATAAGACACACCAACTTTTCCCCCCCAGTTTTGGGGAAGAAAAAGTGCGTCTTATACGGCGAAAAATACGGTATTAACTTTTCTGTGGCTCTGCTCTCTGGTCTCGTTTCAAAATGCTAACTTTATCCTTCACATCTCTCTATGACCCACTCTTCTTAGCAGGAGTAGGCGGCGCTGGATCATTTAAATCATGGGTCAAACGAGCACACGCAGAGCCTTAAGCTTAGAGCTTGGTGCAAGAAAACAAAGCTAATATCATTATTAGATTTTGATGAGTCTGCTAACACAAAGAAAGCCTGATCATGTTGAACCCGCTATCATTTTTACAGAAGACAGTTGTTCCCCTTGCTTCCAGTCTAAGTTAATTATCTGCTACTTGTTGCTTTATATTTAATGTGAAACTATAAGCGAGTTATTCACCAAAGAGGAAGTAAATAAAGAGAAGACGGGTTAGAAGCTAATAAAGCTGAAATGCGTTTCCATTTCTCATTCGTGTGAATATTCACCTGAGAATATTCTTCAAATACATACACAGATTTTTTTTAATCCTACAGTAAGTGACTCCTCTCGCAGCAGCTTGCTGTCAGTTATCATCATATTAAACTGATCAAAGTCATTTATTTGCAGAATGAGTCATTATAAATCTCTTCAGTTCAAGAAGCAGTTTTTTGATTGAGTGCAATGAAGAGTTTTCTGATTTGTAGTTGCCTGTATTTAGTTTATTTTCCTACTGAGAGGAAAGTCAGACCACAGATAGTGAAGAGATGCTCATTACTCTCTTTTTGTCACATCAAGGGCTAAAATTAATAGACTTTTTACTTGATATTAATTTACAATGTTAAAAATGGCCCATTATATTAAGTGAGGGTTTTTGGGGTAGCAAAAATGAAAGGTGTAGATTGTATACATATACATTCAAGGTCTTAACCATCTATATCAACAAACCAAACTGTTACTTCTTCTGCCTAAACTAACAGAGGTTATTACGTACCGTACCTTTAAGAGTAGCCTGGCATTGGTTCAACACAGAGCCCTGAATTCATGCTCATATTGGCTGAGTGGACTAAGCTGTTTCACGTGTCACGTTCACGGCGCCATTAAAAACCACGAGATCATACCGTCAGCATGATTATAATCGTGCATGTGTAATAGATAGAAGACCTTTTGCTCAGTCACAGTTGTTCTGATGATTAATCACATGCCAGCACCTCAACCTCCTGTTATATTTAGCGCTGTTGATTTAACTAGTTTGTTGTATTGGTGCGTACTTATCAGTGAAGTGAGGTTATTGAATTCTCTGAATAGCCATTGCGAGCCCCCTTAAAACACCATCGTTTTTCCTATTAGACCTAACTGTTCAATAATTTGCTGTAATGGTCAGTTGTCTGACATGAGCCTCTCTGGCTGAAGTGCATCAGCCTGAAACGTATTACCAGGCATACTTAAAGAATTAAACCCTCTGCAGCCGTGACTCACTGGAAAATGTCTTTTTTTTTCTTTCTAAATGCTGAGCTTCTCCTAATCCATTCTGACAGCTAAGCTCATAGAAGTGGATACGATACCACTGGACAGGTAGACAGACCAAGGTGAAATAGCTTTAATGTGCCAAAAAGAGGTCAGTCGATGGAAAACGGAAAAGAGGTGTCCGTGGTCCAGTAGCACAGACTGGAAGCTGCTGTCTGTGAGCAGGGAAGGTTAAAAAAGTATCTAGAATTGATATCTTAATATCCTTTGTAGGAAAATGTCCTAGCAAAAAGATGCAACACAATTATTTTGTTGTAAGCAAACCAAACTGTTATCTAAGTGGGGGGGGATCCATAACTTTAATTTCAATCACGCCGGGGTAAAAAAAAACAGGACTGAGAGTCAAATAAAACAAGAAGACCCTTTAAAAAGTCAGAAAACCTTTAAAGTTGTATTCCTGACAGGTTATATATTTTTTTATACATTTGCAGTGTTTGATGACTTTGCAGTAAATTTGGAGCTCAGTCCACATAACATAACATAACCTACCAGCACACTGAACAAATGCCATATTAAAAACCAGACGTCCACCTAGTGAACACGTACGTATGCCACCATACACGATTCGCCTGCATCTGTGTGTGCATGTTTCCTGGTTTGGCAGCATCGCTCTTTGTTTGGTCGGACGCCAGGTCTCTGCCATAAATGTAACTTGCATTGTAAAAAGAGCAACAATTGGGTGTAATTATGTTATTTCTATTCATCTGAAACTTTTAATCTTTACAGGTGATATCACAAACCACTGTGCTGTGCGCGTTGCCATCCGCGGACGTCATTTCCCGACTGCGTCGCTCATTCTTTATGATTTATGAATCGAGTCAGCCTGATGAAGTTAGATGAGCTTGTTCAAGAATCTTTATATCCTTTCAAACCTCATCTGTCACATGTGCCATTGAAAGAGTGACCTTCACCCTGGAGGATCACTTTAAATCAAAGGAGACGAGCTTCTTTAATCAGACAAGTCGCGGGGACTGAATGTTCACAGCTTTAAGAACTCAGCATACGTCTGAGCCTCTCCAAAGTACTCAGCTGACGACCGAAGGGAGAAAGCCACAACCTCAACATTTATTAGTGGACGTGTAAACAAAATGGAGTGGCTAACATCGTGCATAACAGTTTAATTGAAAACACAAAGGCAAAACACAAAAAAAGGCAAAGCTGAAAATATTCACACAAAAGTTTTTGTCGGTGTATTTTGGAATAAACCGATTTATATTTGACTCGTATGATCCGCATGTGTGTGTGTGTGTGTGTGTGTGTGTGTGTGTGTGTGTGTGTGTGTGTGTGTGTGTGTGTGTGTGTGCATGCTCACGGCGAATGCATCAAAACCCACAAAAGGAAAAGTCGTCGCTGAGCAGATCAAAATGCTTTGCTACAAAGCAGAGTTTGAAACAAAGCGCCTCAAACAAATAATAAAGTACAGCAGCTGAAATCTCTGGTCTTTTACTCACCATAGCCTGAGGGCCGACAAAGGCAGGGAGACATGTGCAAAGAAAGAAAAGAAGAAGACAGAAAAGGTTAGAGACAAAACAAACAGGTTCCCCTCTGAGAAGACCGGCAGCTTTAACCCTAAAACCAACAATTCGCTGCCTGCAAACAAATTATTACACAGCGGGTGCTGCTGTACATGTGTTATTTCAAGCATGTATCCTGCATCGAGCCTGCAAATGATCAGGTGATTGTAGTGTGTACAACTCTTGCATTAGTTTTTTGTAATTGGCCACTTTACGTGCTGAAGGCCTTTAATCGGCCATCACAGCTGAAATCCATAAGTAAAGTTATGGTAAACATAACCACAGTTACAAAAACTAAGCAGGAGACAAAACACAGAAAAATCCTCTTAATACACATTTGTGCAATCAGTATGTGAAAAAACACAAGCAAATGACAGAGCTGCGGTTGCTTTGGCGACCATCGTTAGTCCAACAGTGTCTACTCTTGCAAAAGCACTGAAGCTCATGAATGTGAAAGGGGGACTGCTATGCTTTCATTTATTTTCTGACTTTTCTATATTGAGACTGTACAGGTTAGTAAACCCTGCGCACCAAAAGCTCAACATTCAGACTAGGGCTGGAACAACGCGTCGACGCAATCGATTACGTCGACGGGTAAAATATGTCGACGTAAAAAATTTGCGTCGATGCGTCATCACTTTCAAAAAACACATGGCGGCAGCGAGTAGCGGTAACATGTGGACTTAAACCACGCCCCCCGAACACGCAGTTCTACAGTATGGGGATATTTTAACCAAAAAGGAAGTGATTCAGTCGTTTGCCGGCTTTGTACGGTGGAAATGGCCGATCATAAAACGACCGTAAGTTTTCAACTTTTTTACTAACGCTGGTTTTTACCCTTTAATTCATCCAGACACCCCCCACGTAGACACACACTCAGAGATAAACACCCAACCTCCGTAAATGCAAAACTCATTTAAGCTGCTT
>VURO01021285.1:0-13093 GCA_015108175.1 Pelvicachromis taeniatus
ACACCAGTCTGCACCGTCCCCACAGGCGGAATGTGTGGAGGCACACCAGTCTGCTCCGTCCCCACAGGCGGAATGTGTGGAGGCACACCAATCAGCTGGGTCACCTGAGGTAGACTTTGTTGATGCAAACGGGTCTGCTGTGGTATCTGAGGCAGATTGTGTGGATGTAAATCGGCCTGCTGGGTCACCTGAGGTAGACTTGGTGGATGGTGTGGATGCAAACGGGTCTGCTGGGTCACCTGAGGTAGACTTGGTGGATGGTGTGGATGCAAACCAGTCTGCTCCGTCCCCACAGGCGGAATGTGTGGAGGCACACCAGTCTGCTCCGTCCCCACAGGCGGAATGTGTGGAGGCACACCAGTCTGCTCCGTCCCCACAGGCGGAATGTGTGGAGGCACACCAATCAGCTGGGTGACCTGAGGTAGACTGGGTGAATGGTGCGAATGCAAACCAGTCAGCTGGGTCACCAGAGGTAGACTGGGTGGATGGTGTGAATGCAAACCAGTCAGCTGGGTCACCTGAGGTAGACTGGGTGGATGGTGCGACTGCAAACCAGTCAGCTGGGTCACCTGAGGTAGACTGGGTGGATGGTGCGACTGCAAACCAGTCAGCTGGGTCACCTGAGGTAGACTGGGTGGATGGTGCGACTGCAAACCAGTCTGCTGGGTCACCTGAGGTAGACTGGGTGGATGGTGCGACTGCAAACCAGTCAGCTGGGTCACCTGAGGTAGACTGGGTGGATGGTGCGAATGCAAACCAGTCAGCTGGGTCACCTGAGGTAGACTGGGTGGATGGTGCGAATGCAAACCAGTCTGCTGGGTCACCTGAGGTAGACTGGGTGGATGGTGCGGAGGCACACCAGTCGGCTCCATGCCCACAGGCGGAATGTGTAGAGGCACACCAGTGGGCTCCGTGCCCAAAGGCAGAATGTGTGGAGGCACACCAGTCGGCTCAGTCTCCAGAGGTAGACTGGGTGGATGGTGTGGATGCAAACCAATCTGCTGGGTGACCTGAGGTAGACTGGGTGGATGCAAACCAGTCTGCTTGGTCACCTGAGGTTGTTTGGGTACATGGTGTGGATGCAAGCCAGTCTGTTGGTGTACTTGAGGCAGAATGTATGGATGCAAACCAGTCACCTGGGTCACCTGAGGTTGATACAGTCGTAGGTTACCACCATGCTCAGAAAACTCTTGCTTTTGGAGCTGCTTATGCTGGCAGCTCAAGGTTGGGCAAGGCCGGCAGGCAGACTGCACCTTGTGTGGGCAGAGCCGGCAGCTAGGTCCCTCGGGTGGACAGGGTCGGCATGAAGGCTGCTTTTTGGGTGGGCAGGAAGCTCTTGCTTGTTGCTGGGGCAGCTGGGACTGCTTGGGTTTGCACTGATGAGATGACCGTGACTGATTTAGCAGGGGCTGAACACCAGACTTTGGTTCTTGGGACACAGAGCTGTTCTGTTTAAGGGTTTCAGATTCAGGGTGATACTGGTTAGTGGAGGAAATAGTTGTGTTGTGGTTATTTGCATTTGAGGGTGACGTATGATTTCCAAATGTCTCACTGCCATACAAAGTGTAATTCCCAGAGTTGAGGCTACTCAAATCCAGTTGATCATCTGTAACAGGCACCTTCAGATCTGCAGATTTGTTGAAAGAGAGTATTGTAGGCGTTGAAGCAAAACTTTAAGTCTACAAAATGCACAGATGCAATGGTGTATTTGCTTACCATTTGCATGAGGTCCTCCCATAACTACCAAGAACAGCATCCACATTCTAGGCAAAATACCAAAATGACTGTAAGCTTTAAAAACACAACTTAAGATGGTTTGATATAGCTATTAGTAAAAACGCCTTTAAACACTTGCCTTAATAGAAACCCCATGGCTTCAGCTGCAGGAAGCAGCAAACTCAGCCACTTCTGTCAGCTGCTACCAAATCAGGAAACTGAAAAACAGAGCAAGGCCAGTGCAGCTCTTTTAAAAAGTTTCCCTCTCTAATGTGGTTGATTAATGGGACTCAGGTGTGATTGCTTGTAAGCAGGTGCAGCTAATTAGGAAACCAAAAAAGGATTTTGGGGGTATAAGTCTTGTAGTGGTGACATTTTGGTTCAAACCCCAGTTGGTGGTGGTAGTGCACCAATTTGTTTGCCAACAGCCAATAAAAACCAAGAAAAAGAAGATGACAGTCTGGTAACGCTACTAATGAAAACAATATAGTCTGCTGTTTTATACAGTGCTGTATGTAATACTTTTTTTTTTTATTAAGCATGCTAGCTCAGGCTCGGCCAGTTTCTATGATCAGAAAGTGCAGTATACAAAGTAAAAAATGTTTAATTTATTCATCAAGAAGCTCTCTTTAAGACTCCCCCTTAGCCCAGTCTCATTGGAACTAGTTACTGCTTCTTCCTCTTTTATGTTTATTCAAAAGGGTTTTCTCATCTCATATGTATTTAAAAATTCCATCACTGATCCTTTATTCTGTTTATTGTATTGTTCTTTATAGTCAATTACTAGTTTTTGGTCACTATTACTGAAGTATTTTTTGTTATGAGCTATGTTTGTTAATTAGTTCTTGTAAAACCAAAAGGTTTGTTTGGGGGCCCTTAAAAAAGAATTATTTCTCAGGGGCAAGAGGATGGAACAGATTCATCAAAATATAATAATTTCTACAACACTGTTCAAAGAAGTCCTACCATTAATTAATGCTTCAGTCTTAAATATGCTCAACCTATCTCTAATAATCGGCTATGTACCACAGGCCTTCAAGCTGGCAGTTGTTAAACCATTTTTAAAAAACCCATCTGTTGACCTATCTGAATTAGCTGTCTTAGGACCGATTCTGTTTACGTTATATGTGCTTCCTTTAGGCAGTATCATTAGAAGGCATAGCATACATTTTCACTGCTATGCAGATGACACCCAACTTTATCTATCCATGAAGCCAGATAACACATACCATTTAGTTAAACTGCAGGAATGTCTTAAAGACATAAATACCTGGATGACCGCTAATTTTTTGCTTCTAAATTCAGATAAAACTGAGGTTATTGTACTCGGCCCTGAAAATCTTAGCAATATGGTGTCTAACCAGACTCTTACTCTTACCTTGGCCTCCAGTAACACTGTGAGGAATCTTGGAATCATTTTTGACCAGGATGTATCCTTCAATCCACATATTAAACAAATATGTAGAACTGCTTTCTTCCATTTGTGGAATCTCTCTAAAATGAGAAACATCCCTTCTCAGTGTGACGGTGGAAAACTAGTTTTGACAGCCTAAAAGTAATAAGTGCATGCACTTATTACTTTTAGGCTGGACTACTGAAAATCGTTATCAGGATGTCCTAAAAACTTCCTGAAAAGCCTTCAGTTTATCCAAAATGCGCAGCAAGAATACTAAAAGGGTCTAGAAAGAGTATATTTTTCCTCTTCTCTTCATTGGCTGCCTGTTAAATCCACAATTGAATTTAAAATCCTGCTTCTTCTGAATTATCAGGCCCCATCTTATCTTAATGACCTTATAGTACTGCATCACCCCATTAGAGCACTTTGCTCAATACTCAAGAGGAGCTTCTATCCTCAGGCCATCCGAGTCCTAAATCAGAACATCCCCCCACTCCCCTCATAGCATCACCATACGTGACTGAAACAGAACCTTATATCATATTCTTGTCACATTCCAGAGCTTTCACTGTCATATTTCATATCTGATTTATTATTTATGACACGCTGCTACACTGATCATGGTGCTTCTGTTTATATTACTCTGGTCACTCTGTTTACTTTAAGATAAACCTTTATTAGTTCCACATGTGGGAAATGTTTTGGTCATGGCAGAAAGTACAAGTAAGAGCAGTTAAAAAAATTAACCCTCCATAGAATAGAATAAGATAAAATAGAACAACATACAAAACAAAATAGAATAAAATAATATATACAATAGAATAAAATACTTTGTGATATTACACTATTACTCTGGTCACTGTTCAATTACTCAGTTTACTCTACTTGCATTGCTCTGTCAATACATTGCTGTGCCAATATGGCACAAAGCACTTTAACATTCATTTTGCACAATATGCATGTTCAGATTTTATTTAAATTTACTTAGTGTTTATGTCTTACACAGTCAAAGAAGCAGTTCAGGACACTGAACACTCCCTACTTTTAAGATTAGGCTTAAAACTTTTGTTAAAACATGGTTGGGGCTGGATCAGATGAAACCAAATCCTCTTAGTTACGCTGCAATAAGTGCTGTGTCCAACTCCAGGCCTCAAGGGCCGGAATCCTGCAGGTTTTAGACATCACCCTGGGTCAACACACCTATGTCAAATGATTAGTTCATTGCCAGGCCTCTGGAGAACTTCAAGACATGAGCTGTGTCCCAATTCAGAGGCTGCATGCTCAGAAGGCCGCATTTGTAGGCCGGTTACGTCACAGCGACGCGGCTGTCCCAATTCGTAGACTCCTTCAAATGCGGTGGACAAATGGGTCAGGTGTATCCTCAGTTGCCCACCATATCCCAGAATGCATAGCGCGACCCAGCCGATTCCAGTCCCCAACACTGACAGCAGCAACTTCGTTTTAATATTACACTATTACCCACCAGCTCGATCGCTGAGCGGGTCGTCTCACTAGAGCCCCACAAGAACAGCGCACCCCCGTCAATCATTGTTTACAACCCCCCATGGACTTTCACTGCTCAAGTTAAACATGATATAAGTCTTTGGATCACTTAAATGTTAATGTGTGGTGTATTGCAGTGTGTGAAATAGTTAACACAGTTCGTATATTGTGGTATTGTATTTGTTGCTGTTAAACTTGCTGTGTAATTGATAATGTAACAAGTACAGTCATAGTTATAAGTGAACTACAATTATTCTATTGCTGTGTTGGCTTAATTACGTAAAACCGTGAATACTTTTGCCTTAAAGGTGTGTTTTATAGTTACAATCGGGCATCAGGGATTTAATGAATGCATGCGGTGTGGGAGGGGGGAGAGAGAGAGATGAAAAAAGGTTAGTATAGTGCAGGCGAGACGCTGCAGCAGAGGAGAGCAGAGCCACACGGTTTTCTTTCTGTAGTGAGTTGTTGTTGAGAATGATTTGAGCCCGATTACTCCTGTGAAATGTTTTTGCAACCTGTGGAATAAATATTGTTGTATTGTTTACATCAGAGTCCCGTGGAAGTTTATTATTGTCCTCTTCAAATAATGTAAACAGAGCGAGTGTTTCCGCGGCATCCTCATGTCACGGAGGAGGAGGAAGTGATAAGGGCAGGGAGAAGCGGTAAGGGCGGGAACAGCTGGTGACGCAAATCTGAAGGCTAGACTGTCAAAGAGGTCCACATGTCAGCTGTTATACTAACTGCCACAACTTGCTGTACTTCCATTTTCACTCGTTCGAGTTCCTCCACATGTTTTTTGGCTATCAATTCCTTGATGGTCTGAAGATGAAACCAAATTAAATCAGTATGCAATACTTGACATCAGCTAGTTGATGAGACATTGTCTATACAAACATTTTTGGTTGGCAAAACGTATGACGGATCAAGGACCTGAACCAGCTCCCTTAACCCCTCACTCTCCACAATGCTAAGGGGTTGGCAGTCCTTTATAATAAAATTCAGGACTGCCTGGTTCAGAACAATCTTCCTAGATGCTCGATTTCAAAATTATAAAACACATTAATTAAAAACAAAAAGATCTCCCTCCCACTCTCACAACGTCTATATAGGCCTACCTGTGGTCATTCTCAGTGTCATCCCGGTGCGTCAGTGTTGCTGGACCCATCACTAGTTCTTGCAGAAGATGCATTACTGAAGGTCCAGCTGGTTTCAACTATAGTTATTGCTGCAGTATTAATGACCAGTGAGCTGTCTTAAGGGCCTTTGACTTGTGGACAACAATCAGAATTTGCAGCAGAAATATGGTGGCTACAGCTTTAAATTGGGTTGTAGAGCCCTTTGTCACTATGGTACACCAACATCTTTTCCAAGGCAAGGATGAAGTGTAATTTTTTAAGATCTGCTTTGCATCCAATTTCATCTTCTTAACAGAAGGAAAGCATTATGTGTTGGCGTCATACACACACCTCGTCAAACTTCATTATCAAATCATTCAATAAATGCTTACAGAGTCAAGATTAGAGTAAAGGTATTTTAATTGGAAAGGTCAGTACAATGATTCAGAAGGCTCAACATTGCTGTGCCTTACAGAAAACTTTCATGAATAAAGGCCATAGAAAACCAATTATCTCATTAATAGTTTTCCTACATACCATGCCCATTGGTCCCTTTGTGTGGCTATTACATTAGCACCACCTTCTGTGCCTGAAAGAAATAAATCCCACTCAAAATTCACTCTCGTTACTCAGCCTGTAAGGAGAACTTACCCACATGAAGGTTGAGCAGAAATTGGACAGTTTAAAAATTTGAGATGTCTAGACGCGACTGACCTGCTGGGGATACTGAAGTTGTTTGGCTGGGTAGGCCAATAACGTTCCCCCTGTTGATAGGCAACACTGTCATGTAGTATGAATGCTTGGACTGGTAGTAAGGCAGGTAGTATGGCCATTTTGTATGGTACTGAGGCATCTGGAGTGAGTGTAGTGGCCACTTGGCCTGATAGTGAGGTCTCTGGAGCTGGTAAAGTGGACGGTCAGGCCACTGGGGCCAGTGGGCCAGGAAACCAGGCAGCCTGAGTGGATTACCAGGCTGATGGGACACCAGAGGCTCCTTGGGTTGGCATAAGTGCTTGGGCAGGCAGGAAGGCTTCCACTTTGACAGGGTTCCCCAAGACATGGAGCCAACCTGCTGTCTGGGCAGCTGGAGTGGACTGGTGAGCTGCTGGGGCTTCTCGGGAGGGCATAAAGTCTTTGAGCTAAGCTGGCATATACGCTGAATGGGTGCCTGAGGTCGATGATGCTGCTGCTGCTGCTGAGGGACCCGTGACTGCAAACCAGGCTTTGCTACCTGTGACATTTGAGGATATTCATAAGACTAGTTATCAGGCAAAGACTTGCATGGTTAGATTCAGCTGCTGGCTAATCACTCACTGTTATGCTAGGATTACTTGCCTTTGCATTCAAGGTTAAAGTATGAGTAGCAAGTGACTCGCTGCGCCATGAAGCATTCCCTCTGGGGTAACGACTACTTGAATCTGGTTGGTATCCAGCAAAGAGTAGTTCATTAGCCTTTAAGAATATTTAATCTATACATTTAATCAGTGATGCGATTTAACTTGCTTACCATTTGCTTGATGACTTCCAACAGTTAGTAGCAACAACAGCCATCTAAAGAAAACAAGTGTCTGTAAGCTCTAAGTTGAAAGTTTTAGCTTTAGCTTCATAGAAACACATTTAGTACTTGCCTTAATAAAAACCTCATGACTTCAGCAGCAATAACCCACAAACCCAGCAGCTACTGCTGTCAGCTGCCACCAAACCAGGAAACTAGCAAAAGAACCTGCGCTCTTGAATTTAAAAAAAAAAAAAGGTTTACCCTTTATCTCGTTGATTAAGTGACCACAGGTGTAACTACTTCAGAGCAGATTAAGCTCACTAGGACACAGGAAAGACCTTGAGGTATTTTGCAACTCTTTGCAAATAATTTTCAGCAGCTTCCATTGTGCTTTTGCAGATCCTGGTCAGATGACTCGCTCTCTTGTCACGCAAATGTGGAAAAACTTGCAGCTGCTGATTGGTTTAGATAGTTATAAATAAGACATTTCTTAAAGAAGCCTAAATATTTTCACTGGATTTCCAAATAGTATGATTTTGAATTATGAAGGTTAATTATGCTAGAAGAATACATGTGTGGTTGACCTAAGTTTTCCTCCAATGGCTTTATGTATATATACTGGTATGATTTAGATGAATAAAATCATCGCAGAGTTTGGAAATTCCTTTGCTACAAACATTAAAAATTAAGTTTAGCTTAACAAACATAAACAACACATTAAATAAGTATACTAGTCTAAAAAGCTGTTATTTCATTTATTGCAAAAGTTTAAGACTCTCAAATAGCTTAGAAACAACAGCCTGTTGACCTCCTCCTTTAACACTGAGTAGTATAATTTATTTTATTTTTTTAATTTTTGACAAAATCAAAACTTCCAAAGAGAAGGTGGCTTCTTATATGTACAAAAGTGAAGCCTTTGTTTTTTGACTGCTCCCTTTAAAGGTTACCACAGCTGATCATCTGCCTCCATTTCACCCTTACTATTCCCTTCTGTCCCACTAATGTTGTCCTTCACTACATCTATGAACCTATGATGCATAATTAGAAGAAGCAGGAATAAAATGTTCTAGACAAGGACAAAGTTAACTTGCAAATTAAATTGGTACCAGTGAAATGGATGTCTTATATCTCCTCAAACTAACATTTGTGGAGTAGTGCTCCTTCTAGTGGAGGGGATTGTAAAAGCTGCATTAGTACAATTACAATAAAGTTACTGAAGCAGAAGGCACCAACTTCTAAGAAAAGGTCTTGTAAACTTTGCACACTCATAGAAAACACAATAAAGGGCTGTCAGGTGAAAAGTATCTACTTTCATCCAATGTTTTAAAGACAACCAGTCATGTCCCGTTAGTAGTTCTTAGACTTCTGAGAGTAATGGCGTAGATGTTCACTGGTAATGTTGCAGAACCCCTTTTGGGCACACATTATGCCGGCAGACTTCGTAAAAGATGGTGTAATAATATATAGGTTTATTTACAACCTCAGGTTATCGGTTAAACAGTACAAACCCATTCTGAAATGGGTATGCTCTCGTAGCTTAATGCTAAACTAGACATTGAGCTTCTCAACAAATAAATAGACACAGCAAAAGAATTATAGCATCAACTGTATTTTACTTTCAAAAGGTCAGAACAGTGGTTTCAGTGCCTAAAACAGAAATCGTGAGTTCAGAAAAGTAACATCTGAACTTTTGGATGATCTTAGAGGTTTTACTAGATACCAGGCTCATTGCTTCTCTTAGTGTGGCTGCCACATGCTTATCAGCTACTGTGCCTGTGTTAAACACAAAAGACCCCTGATGTTACCTGCCTACTTTTATAACAGCCCAGAAAGGACAGTTTGATCAGAAAATTTGTGGGGGTGGGGGGAAAAAAAAGAAAAAAAAGTTGGATCATAATTTTAATGAGGCTACTTGAAAAACTTTAATTTTGCTAACGTGTATATCTCATCTGCTGGGGGTGTCGAAGATGCTTGATCCGAAAGAGCGGAGTCTTGGGTCGGTGGCCTAGCAGCTTTTCCTGGTAACGGGATATCTTGGGCCGGTAGTATGAGTACTTGGCCTGGTAGCGAGGGATCAGGAGCTGGTAGAGTGGCCGTTGGGGCCACTGGGTCACTTGCGACCGGTGGAGCGAGATACTTGGCCGCTGGGGTACCTGCTGCCACTTCAAGGGCAAACTAGGCTGCTGGGGTACCTGAGCAACCTGTGCCCGATTGAGTTCAGCTCTAGCCTGCTGGCGCACCTCTGCAAATTGTAGCCGTTGGAGTGGGGATTTGTGCATTTGGATTAAATCCAAACCAGGCTGTGATGAACCAGGCTCTTCTGGCACCCACAGCTGTTGAGATGGGGAGTAGAACTCTGGGGACACATGGGCCACTCCCAGACGGTGGAGTGGAGAACGGCGTTGCTGTGGTACCTCCAGCCGCCAAAGTGGAGGACTGTGTGGCATTGGCACCTGTGATGGACAGATAGTCTCATTGGGTGAGGAGGTAGGTGGCGGCACCTTGGGGTGCTGTGGCTGCTTGGATGAGAAGGTAGGCTTCTGTTGGAGCACCTGTGCCTGAAAACCAGACTCTGCTTCTTTTTGTGGAGGTTCAGTATGACTTAATGAATAGTAGATAACTGGCACAGACCTGTTTTCTGCCAGTGTTTCAGCTTCAGGCTGATAACCCACTATCACTGTTGTGTTGTAGCTACTCTCATTCAAGGTTGAATTATCGTTATCAAGTATCCCACTGCGCCATAAAGTCTCATTTCCAAAGTAAACGCTGCTTGAATCCAGTTCATCATCCATATGGGGCACTTCTTGATCTGTGAGAGAACAGAGGAATATATTAAGCAAAAATGTTAGTACATAAAATTATCAAGTTTCATTTGCTTACCATTTGCTTGATGAGTTTTGACAGCTAGCAAGAACAGCAGCAACCATCTAGACATGACATAAAAGAGACTAGCTTTAATAGTGACATTAAAAAGTGTTTGATTTATCTTTAAAAAAAAAAAAAAAATTAAGGCTTGCCTTAATATAAACACCATAGCTTCAGCTACAGGAAGCAGCAAACTCAGCCACTTCTGTCAGCTGCAACCAAACTATGGACCTAGAAACTAGTGAACAGACAGTGAGACAGCTAGCCTCTTTGCAAAACTTTATTTTCTTACCTTCTTGCTTAATTGGTCAGCTGTGTGACTACTTGAAGGCAGGTGTAGCTAATTAAGAAACCAGCAAAGGACGTTGAGGCATTGCAGTCAGCTTTGAGCAACACTCTGTCAACCTTTAGTTTAGTTTTCTTGTAATGTTTTATCAGGCTTGTTTGAAATGAAGCAGACCTGCATAATGTTCAGATTTCTGCAAGAACTGATCCCGATTCACTCTGATGCCGTGAAAATGTGGGCAAGCTTGTCAAGTTAAGATGGCTGCAGCTTGGGAAGCTTCTGATTGGTTTAGATGTTTGATTTAATATATTACATTTTGTAAAGATAAAAATAAACCTTTGTAATTGGAAAGAGTTTTGATTTTTTAGTCTGATTTATTCTGCTAAACCTTTGAATATTCTATTTAATATCACAATTAATTAACATCATCTGTTCAGAAAAATATTGTGCTGGGTATCCCATGGGAGATATATTTTAACATGTAACATTTATACTGAATATTTATATTTAATATCTTCTTAAGATTTGGAGTTAATTTTTAAAATCAGTATTTTAATAAGTCGGCATTTATTTTTAATGTGTATTAATTTTTTTTATTTTATATTTTTTTAATTTTTATTTGAAATTTCAATGTTTACATTTATATGTAATATTTTAATATTTACATTATTTTTAACACATAAACATGGAAAATTTATAATATGCATTTAATATTTACATTTAACTATAAAAATGTATATTTGTAAAATGTATACATACACATAATTTCAATTTAAGATTTAAATTTTATATTTAAGAATTTAAATTATTTATTTATACTTAGTATATATGACTTTAATTTACATGTCACAGTTTTTGTAATTTTGTATTTCCTAAATATTTTATATAAATATTCAGAGTTTAATATTTAGATTTACTATTTTGATTTATCTTCATACTTAATAAACTGACATTTCTATTTAACGTTTAGATTAAAATGTTTGCAAATATAGCTATAAATCTGATTAAAACGGACACCAAAAGAAAATATTTGCATTTAAATTTGTCACAATGTCGCAGTTTGATTTCAGCAGACTTCGGTTTACGATCGGAGCTCAAAAGGACTACATTTCCCAAATGCAACAATGCAACAAATTTCTTAAGCTACTTCCTTGGGAAGCATTTCAAAATAATACGAATGTTTCCAGCGTAACGTCCTATCTTTGTGAAAAGATCCGTGGTCTCTACAGAAGGCTTTTATTTTGAAGCCGGGGTCATTCCTCCCATTCTCGTCGATCTCTGGCGGAGGCAGCGACCTCTCAGGACCGTGAGAGGGTTAATCTCGTTTCAACCGTGGACGCGATGAGGCTCCGTTTGGCTGGAGCCGTGCTGCTGTCGGCGGCCGCCTACTACATCTACCTGCCGCTACCGAGCGGCGTGAGCGAGCCGTGGAAACTGATGTTGCTGGACGCGCTTTTCCGGAGCTTCATGCAGGCGGTGAGAGCTGGCTGATGACACTGACAGGAGGGCAGGAGAGGGCAGGTTCATATGAGGAAAGACAGGGCTGTAAGGATTACACCCGAGGCACGAAACCGTGCAGGTGAACAGGTGATATGAGAATTAGGTTTTATTTTATTGCAGATCAGAGCTAGTGCAGAGAGAAGGTTACTGGTTAAAATGAAAGCCTGATCTGGTATGATGAATGAGCCAACATAGAAATGTCTGTAAAAACAAAATCTAAACAAGAATAAAAATATGGTTTTAGTCTTACTCAGTATCTGTTCTCAACTTCTAAAATCTCGCCTTTGACCAATGTCCACTATAATCTAATGATTAAAAAGAGCTACCTCAACACTGAAACTGATAAAGGGAAGACTTAAAAGTGCAAAACCATTTTTGGACAACAACAACAACAACAACCGCAAAAAACAAACAAAACAGAAATGGGAATTAAAGGTAATTAGAAAACCAAATACTACTATAAGTCTGTTCATAGGTTTGACAGGGTAACTGACAGGATAAAACCAGAAGTTTTAGGAAGTCTTGGGGTTATTTTACAGCTTGTTTTCATCACTATGATGGCCTTCTCTCTTCTTAATAATGATAACTGTGCTGCATTTTGTTTTAAAACGATCCTCGTTTTACCTTTTCGCACATTCCTTTCACTCATATTTATATGCACTCCTTATGTATTTATTTAGTTATTACTATTTTACCCAAATTTGTAATGTTGTTCACCAAATATCGACCAGAGTAATTATAATATAATTATTGCAATAGTGCACAGCAACAACTTCATTTTTGTTCTTTACACAGAACACGAGGTTTGTTGGTTTAATTTTAGATTAAACTGTGTGAAAGTGTTTCTTTTGGTGTAGCTTGCTTAGCATTCATACTTTTTATTATTATTATTTAATTTTAAGTCGTTTGTAATGTGGGAATTTTAGATTACAACTAAACACAGAACTTTTTAAAGGCTGATGACTCACGGAGCATTTATAGGCTGGTTGGCATCAGCATTTTGACACATTGGCAAAGACTAAATCTGAAGACTTTCACCTCACATCACCTCACTTTGTCCTACACTAGAGTAGACCAGAACATAACACAGTAGAATCAGAAATATCAAATGAAGCTTCGTTCACAAAGGGTCATGGATGAATCTGCATATTGGATTTGGCACAACCAAATCCTGACGCAGTTTTCAGGGATATTAATTATAAACTATACTATAT
>VURO01021285.1:21059-64673 GCA_015108175.1 Pelvicachromis taeniatus
CCACACAAACACACACACACACACACACACACACACACACACACACACACACACACACACACACACACACACACACACACAGCTGGGCGTAGTGTGTGTGTTGTAAAAGTATGTCAGAGTTCACAGCTGTGCATGCTCGCTGGGTTGTGCAATAATGTATGTCTCAAACTGTCTCTCAATCTCTGTAACTTCACTCTCAGATGACCACTGGACCACGGGGCCAATGCAATGATGAACGCTGTGAATGATTATTTTAAAAAAAAGAATAGAAGTACTCCATCGCCACCAGAGAATCGATCCCAAGTGGAATATCACGTTTCCCGCTCGCCCAGTGCTGCTGGCTCAAAACAAATATAATGAACTGACGGCAGCGAATGACTCGCTTTCGGCGGTCAGCCAGATTGCAGCAGGAACGGCGAGCTGAGGGTGGTCATTACACCCCCCGCATTTTTCCACAAAAATGCGATTTTCTTTCTCTCCTTTAAAGGAAATGATTCCAGACGTCTTATTTCTAACATGTGGGTTTTATTCACGTACATGTATAATGGTATAAATCATCTATAAATTAGACATGCGGGCTTGTGGAAAAGTAAGTCTTGAGTGCTGTCATTTTAATTCTGTATGTGAAATTATGCGTTTAATGGGTTAACATTGTATAAATAAGGTTTTAATGCGAGTTGGGTTATGCAACAGGTTGTTTCAGGCAAGCAGATATGGAAAACTGGGCCCAGATGTGCTCCTGCAGTGCTGGTAAATCTTGTAAAGGAGCTGTTTTATTGGCTGCTGTCACAACTGTGCAGGGAGGATGGAGATGTTTCCTTTTATGTTAGATATGTTTTTTTTTTTCCTCATTCTGCGCTGCATGTTTTTTGTAATGTGGGTTTTAATTTTCTGCTCATGCACGTGTCAGTTTGGGGAAACCCGTGACATTCCTGGATAAAGTTTTTAAGCTGTAATTACAAGGACAATGCAGGCGGTACGCAGCAGCACCGGGTAGAAGAGCAACATAACGGTTTGTTTTCTACATCTGCTGTTATTCAAAAAAAGCCAAGACCCAGACCCATAAATCATTTATAACTGTACTGATGTTGATATGACTGCAGCTGAAAAGGAGATTCAGTTTTTGGTAACACTGCTTTAATTAACCGACCTGCCGAGCATGTAAAAGCAGCAGCATAATGATATCAAACATGCTACAGTACTACTGTCAGAGTGCTTTTTCCATTTTTTTTCTGGTATACCCCTCTTCAGGTGCTGTATCAAGTTCACAACCCATAAATTCTTTTGACCATTAAAGGTATTGTACTGTGCAAAAGTCTCGAGCGCTTTCTTTGTAGTTTGTTTGGAAAAGAGTAGAAAAATGTGCAGTGATTTATTGAAAAATGTGGTGCAAACATATGTGGGAATACAGGCAAAAGCACTTTATACAATTCGATATCTTAGTATGACTACGTTTATTCTTCGACACAGCCTGAACTTTCTGACCACCACCGTGCATGCTGACGATGATTTGAATCAAAATGTAACATCTGGATTCCCTCCATAAGACCTGTTGCCACTGATTTTCACTCCGGTTCTTGTGTAATTTGGCATACCTCATCCTTTTCTCCCTGTTTCCCCTCCTTAAGAATGGCTTCTTGACAGCCACCCTTCCACTGAGACCATTTCTGATGAAGCTTCAGTGATTGAAGGGCCAAATGCCTGTGTCAGGTCTCTGCTGGAGTTGTTTTTCCCTATTCCTTAAAGACATGATATTCACATACTGTTCATCTGCTGTAGATAATTTATTAAGCCTGCAAGTGCTTCTTTTGTATTCCACTGTCCAGTTTTCTCAAATTCTTGAGGACACTGCACAGAATGCCGAAATATGCCAAGTTTTCAGCTAATAGCTCTTTGGGATCTTTGCATCACTTTGTTGATGCAAAATTGCAATTTTTTTGCACGCCAAACTGTTTTATCTTTGACATTTTTCATAGAGTCCGCTGATAAATTTGGAACAAATGTTGTGTTTTTGTGGCAAAGACTCAAGATACAGTTCAAAATTCATTCTTTGCTAAGTTATCTGCTGTGTGTAGACACAACACTGGTTCATCTCTTTAGTTGGGTGCCTTTGTTTGGCTTGAGTGACTGATAGTTAAGTGATAAGGAGCTGAACAAACAGTTCAAGTACAGGCACTGGACTGAAGGTGTGTGAAAAGCAGCCATGGTCCAGAGAAAAACTTTGAAAGACCACCAGAAAGTGTGGAGAACTATAACTCAAGACCTTTAAAATTTCAAGAATGGGGTAGCTTGAGACATTTTCTTAGCATTTTATTTATAGAATTATTTTTATATTTTAAATCTCCATATTTTAAATCTCCATCAAAGTTCACTAAAACTACCATCAGAATGTGAAACAATAATAAACAAAAAAAAAATCTATGTACTGATCTGAAGAAATGTCAAGTCACGCTGAAATTGGGCTGCAGTTTTTGTGTAATACCAGTTTCTACCACAAGATGGCGCAGTGAGTCATTGTAATCTTTTCATAACAAGGCAAGTAATTAAAAGCATATTCTTAGTTACCAAGGCAGCAAAACACTGAGAAGAAACATCAAGGCCAACTTTACACTTCTGAAAACATGGCATACACCTACTGGTTAAATACTGCCACCTGGTGGTCAAAGTTACAGTTAAAAGTTCTGTAGACTGTATTGACAAAAACACAAAAACTTCAGTTCCTCGGTGCTGGTGCCGGTTCTGCCTTTCTCCAGTCCTCCTTTTCATTACCATCGACTGGTTGAGGCATCAAACAACACGTGACCGTCCACGATGTGGCCAGTGAAGCATGTTTGCACAAATGGAAGATCGTAACGGCGCAGATGATCTGGCAGCAATTTCAACAACAAGAACTCAGGCAGAGGATGCCCAGCATTGTCCATAATGTCCAGCAGTTTCTTTAGTGTCCTTTTCTTTGCCACTGTCACCAGAGTGTCCAGCTTCAGGTCATTTGGGTACAGTAAACTCATTGTTGTGGTCAAGAAACCAGTTTGAGAGGATTTGAGTTTTGTAACATGGAGTGTTAACCAGAATCAGACATCAGAGGATGGCCAATTCCAGATGGCCAGTTTTGGAAAACACTTCAAAAAGAGAAGCGGTATCTAGTGTGGTCTTCTGCTGCTGCAGCTCATCTGCTTCACAGTTCAGTGTGTTGTCTGTTTAGAGTTGCTCTTTTGTGTACCTTCATGTAACGAAGGGTTATTTGAGTTGCTGTTGCCTTCCTGTCAGCTCGAAGCTGTCTGGTCATTCTCCTCCGACCACTGTCATCAACGAGAAATTTTAACCCAGAGAACTGCCCCTCGTTACATATGTCAGCCTCTTTCTGCACGGCTCACATCAGAGGAGTGATGTGACCTGTCATGTAAACACTCCAACACCACCTTATCCTTTTGGTACTCAGGTATGCAGGGCTAAGTATACATTGTGACATCACTGGGTGCAAGAATCTTGGTGTGGATGGCAGTGCTCTGTCCATCTGTCTCGTTGAGATGCTTGATGATGATGCTTCACAGGAAGCTTCACTGTGGGGACACGTTGCAGGCTCGTGCCAACTAACGAGCAGTATGTGTAGCAGAAGAACATCCCTGAGTCTCCACATTCAGAGCACTTTAACCTGCCCCTTTGCTGTGCTTCCTCTAGCACTGCGTGTGATGCCAATTTGAGCTCTTGGAGTTGCTGACTGGGAAGCTCACGGCAGTCGGATGAATCAGAGGCCAGTGTTTTTTCCCGCAACTAGGATTATGATGCTGGTCTTGATCCAGGCTGCTCATTTCTGCTCTGTTGACAGACTTGTCTTGGAGCACAAGTACACTCATAGCAATGAAGAGCACAACAGGATGAGCGTTATCTTCTACGCCGGAAGCATAGCTCCGTGTGAAGGAAGGGATGTTACTTGTATCTAAGCACCGAATGTGCTACTTGGTGCTTCTTCATAGGCAGTAGACACACCCCTCAAAGATGCCTTAAAGACAACATTCATGTCGCATTCATGGGATAGACTTCAGATTATCTGGAAATGATCTCATAGCCCTTCCCAGATTAATGGGCAGCAATAATTGCTTTTCTAAGATCATTGCTGATATCTTTTCTCCTTGGCATACCTGAATGGACCTGACCAGCAAAACTGCCCAAACTGCTGCTTTTATAGAGGTTTTCATACTTGCTGATGATCAGTAAATCAGGTGGCATCTACGTACCTTACTACTCTTTATGAAAACATTAAGGGTGTACTTCATTTTGTCACTGTATGTGTATTGCTTCCCCCCCCTAAATGTCCATCATGAGCCAAGAATAAGTCTGATATTCACATTTATTTATTGTTATTAGGAACCTCGATTACTCTCATTATTGATGTGTAATGTTCAAAATGACATAAGGATTTATTTATTATTGAAATATTTCAAAATGACAAAAAAATACTCCACTGTGATTCAATTATACTTATAGTTAATTCAGTATGGATCACACATTCATAAACAATATTATAGTCACTAAATTATCATTTATTATAATGGCCTATACTTACTATTTTATTCTTTGTCCCACTGCTGTAATTTCTTAGTAAGGAAGCACGTCTGTCTAAATCTTAGAAATATACAGCATGCACGTGCTATCACTTATTTTTTAGCAGCGTTTAATGAATTGGTATTGAATTTCACAATAAAAGTCTAACACAGGAGATGGCGCCAAATCCTGCACATAAACCTTCACCCAGTAAATCCACCATTACGCATATGTGTTGATATTATTTATCGCTATCATATTTTATTTTCTAGAAACGATGTAAAACCAAATGGTTCTGTTGTGATAGATTTACACGTCAATATTTTTTAATCCTTTGATTTAGTGTTTAAGACTGTGATTTTGAACACTGTCTCTTATTTGACATTTTGGAGAGTAAAAACATGTGCAGAGTGAGAGAGTTGTGCCAGACTTTCTCCATCTGTCTTCCGGGTGTAAAGCTAGTCTGAGCCATTCTTGTATATCAAAGAAATACGTTGGCTTCCCATTCCTAGGTGTCCTCATTCGTTTTTTTGTTCCTCTCATATTAGCAATTGTTCTTCAAGTTAAAGCTTGCAGGGAACCAGAAACTCATCAGGTGAGTGCGTGACAGTAAACAGCGTGCCTGCCTGGTCACGTGATCAAGAAATGGCAAAAATATGCTTCCCCTGTCAGACAGGTCTGTCTGTCTTTACATACTATTAACCACCAAGCCTGCAACATCAAGCCTGCAATGAGCATAGCTGAGGATCGTGACGAGGAGAGATTCAGGAGATCCCCTCTGATTAAAAACATGAGAGAGGGCAAAAGATTATATAAGATTACACCGCAAGGCAGCAATGTCTCTAACATGGGTGGGTCTTTTTCTTTGAACATTTATCATTTTTCAATGACAAAATATGAATTATGAATCTTTCCTGTTGTCTTTTCTGGACACATTGTTATAATCTCATTTAGCTGCTATTCAATTCAATGCGGTTTTATTTATCTAGCGCCAAACAGGTGCGTTATATTGTAAGGTAAAGACCCTCCTGCTGTACAGGATCTTGTGTAAAAGCATGAACACGGGTATGTTTACAACTATGGAGAGCTAGAAAAGAGAAAAAAGTTTCAAAAGATAGCGATGAGCTGCTCTTTCTCAAGTTTAGATGTGTGATATTGTGATATTTCCACACAGTCCCACAGCATACTGCACAATAGTTACGACCTTTAATTTATAGATGTGAATTTTACAGTTTTTCATTTTGCTCAATATGTTTTTTGTTCTGCCAACTGACGTTAACGTGAAATAAATCCTTTCACTGCTCACACCAGGGACCCGTGTTTGGACCACACATCATTTTTATTGCTTTTAATAAATAACCCATTGAAAATACATTACTTGGTTTGGTTTAGATATCAAAAGTGTCTCGGTTAGGCTTAGAAAAAGACGGTTGCTTGAGTTAAAATGCAATGCTTGCCACTTCTTCCAAATTTCAGTATTCTTGGTGGCTCGTCCCTGCTTTGTCTGGACCACATATGTGCTGCAGACATGAAATATACTTCCTTTTGAAAATACATCAGATTCAAAATCTTGCTGATCGTCACACAACAGCTCATGACAGTTCGTGCTCATGAATACGAATGGATAAATTACTTTTCGTGCCTTTCACATTTTGCCATCTGACTAGGCTGGGTATTTTATTTTAATAGGAAATACATTTTCCCACCATGAATCTACCTCTGCAGAGGCAGAGTTTACAGGAATTGGCCCATTCGTGTGAGAAGGATAATAACTTGATGAGAACCTCAACTCTAACCACATGTCTTGGAAAAATGTAAATATATTTGATACATGTCAGTGTGTTTATTTTTTTTTGTCTCCGAGTTGCCAAAACTTGTAAAAACAGTATTCTAATAGTGTAGAGTTAATGTCATCATATGATGACTTAGATCTCACAGGGTTAAGATTATAGGCTTTGATTTGATTGCAATCTTTCACTTCTAATAACTACAGTTTAAAAGGAAACATACTGAACATGGAGACAGGAAGACTCAAACTAAGCATGAAGACGAAGAAGAGGGAAAACTGGAGGAGAAGGAGGAGGAACATATAGGAAATGAACTTAAACTACCATGCCACAAACCAAAAACTACTGATGCAACACTGAAACTCATCACTAGAATGACCAACACGAATCAAATATTCAAAGATATCATGGGAAATAAAGCTGGCAAGCTAAAAGAGCAAAGAAAACAGAAACTGTAACGTGCACCCAACTCAAGCCTGATTTGGTTCAATCACAATATAATAAAAAAAAATGGATTTAAGACTAATAAAAATTGGTGGTTGTCACCTGTTTTTTGTCTTTTTTTCACCTTTAGTGATCAATTGGAAATCGCAGCGGCGACCAACTACTTGTTCAGAGGTTTTAGCACAAAACAGCCTCAACCTCTGGGTGAGCATTTGCAACTTAAAGGTGACTGAGGACATTTTTTTAGGGTGGCATGGCAATCAAACAGGGTGGCAAAGTCAAAGCCATTTCTTTACACTTATGCAGGTTTTACATTCTGTAATATGTATTATATACGGTTGAAATACATCTAATGCATGTTTCATATAAACATAGTCTGTAACTTTCTTATTGGCTTTGGCCCAAATAAATAAACAGTTACATTTTTGACTTTATGTACTGTATAGCCAATATAATAAACCAGCATGTAGCCCAAGAAAGCTACACAACATGAGGTGGATCAGTTAGAAATAGTCTAATTTTGTTTCACACTCTTTTTATTAGAAATAATCAAGTTGCTAGATGCTTAAATTTACAAAAAAAGAGTCAGAAATCTGGACTGTCATGAAGAAATTTCTCATGATTTATTGGGTTGATAACACTCACCGTCATTCCATTTCCGAAGTTTAAGCATCAAACACTTTTGTTGAAATGTGAATTGCCCATAGTGTTGATACAAAATGTGCCCTGGCACAATAGGCGTTGTTTGCTACTTTTAACAAGAAATAAAGCTGTGTCAATGCAATGAGCTGAACCATTTTTAGGGTGGCACACGCCGCCCCATGCCACCACAGTAGATCTGCCACTGCTGCACAGATCATCTAGTGGACTGGACAGGTGGCCAGTCTGTCGCTAACACACATAGACAGACAACCATTCGCGCTCAGAGTCACTCCTGCATTCACACCTATTTTAGATTTTCCAATTAACCTTTGGACTGTGGGAGTACCCGGAGAGAACCCACGCAAACACGGGGAGAACATGCAAACTCCACACAGAAAGACCCCGGCCTGATGGTGGAATTGAACTCAGGACCTTCTTGCTGTGAGGCAATTGTGCTAACCACAGTGCCACCATGCTGCCCAATTTGCAAATTATTATTCATTAATGCAGGCAGACAACTCACAGCTCTCCACAGCATTCTGGCTATGTTTGTATATAAAAGCAAGGTAGTGGAGAAACTATGTCACTTTAAACACTTTAAATTGCTGTCCTGCAGCATGAATCGCTGTGGCTCTGGCTGGACTCTGAATGTAAGTCGTTAATGTTAATTCCTGTGTATGTAGACAGCAAAAGCATTGCAGTATTTGCTAATGTATCACAGTTAATTTGACCCCAAACTGACTTCATATACACTATAAAAACAAAACAAACCAAAACAAAACAAAACAAAAAAAGCCAACAAAGACAATACTTTATTCATTTCTTGAGTGTTTGAATTTGACCATTTGCCATCATTTTAAACTTGTGTAAAAACAGGCAATTCACTGTAATAAATTGCCTGTTTTTAATGCAACCATTTCAAAGGCAATGAGACGGCAAGTTCAGTTGTAGTAATTTTGCTTGTGTTGCGGTCTCCAACCACTGTTTTCTGTAGTGTAACATGAAATAGCATGGTGACTTGAGGGTTCAGATGATCTTGCCTATCCTGTTTGCGTTGAGTCAGTCTCCATAGCATAACTGTGATTACTAAAAGTCTTCCTGGTCAAAAACACAGGCATGCAAGAGAAGAGTAACTCATGCCTACATCTGTGCTGACTCAGAAGAGTAAATGTTAAATGGGAAAATATGAGAGTAATATTTGCAATTAACAGAGATTGCCTGGCACCTGATTTTTCTTGTGTTTTCCTTCACATAAAATAAGGACAAATGATGTGTTGACACAGAAGTAAAAGTACAGTAAAAAAAAAAAAAAAATCACCAGAATGTACAAACTGAAGTGTCTGTTCCTATATATTTCCCAGGGGATTACTCCTTAATGCACACTCCCCCAAACGTTCAAAGAAAACCTATTCTTTTGGCCACGGGGCATGCTCAGTGTTTGATTGCACACTTGATTAGCGCGTAATTGCCCATAAGGACTTCATTACCCCACACTCTTTTTCTGAGCGAGTGGGTGGTGGGTCAGTGATACAGCTGCAGCCTGACGCCAAACGAGCCACACGAGTGAGTGCAAGTACTGCATGAATATTCTCTAAGCTATTGTTTTTCCACAACCACTTAATCCCATTTAGAGCCAGTGCAGCGCCAAGAGCTCATCCCAGCATGCATTCTGTCTGCAGATCAGAGGCTGGATCCTTCAAAGTCTGCAATTCAACAGGGAATAAATTACAGGCTCACGAGAACTGCCACATGTCAAAGACTCTGGGAAATGTAGAAAAAAATCTATAGACTAATCCCCAAATGTAACCCTGTGAAGTCTAAGTAATCAGCGATGATGACAAGTACATTAACCCTTAACCTTTAGCTGTGCACTATCAGATATGTGATTTTTGGCTTTTGTAAACTGGCCTCCTATGTTTATGTAATCAGAGAACAAAAATAAACAGCCTAACCAGCGGTGTTGTGATCTATTCATATTGCCAAAACCCCTTTTTATTGAAAAATTATATATTTATATTACGTTTATAATACCCACACAGTAATCCCCAAATAAGTATGCAGTTGTTCTTCTTGTATACTTTGCACTGCTGTGCTGACAGAGCATCTCGTCACCTCGCTACACTATGTGCAATTTATTCGACAACAAATAAACAACACAGTAAACTAAGATAAGATGAGATTCACTCAGAGGAAAATGATCATATTTCTACAGATATTCTGATAGTATTGTTATTGCTATGTACTGGGTTATGATGGTAGTAAAAAACGTAATATTACTGTCTTAATTTTAACAAACACTGCATCTGTACATTTTCTAATCTTGCTTATGGTTGCAGCTGATGTAGGGTGCTGACTCGACAGGTTGCCAGCATATGACAGGACACAGGGTGACTGACGCATATCAGTTTACTTTCTACCACAAAACTGAGGCTGCAAATTCCATGGGTTCAACAAATTCAACAATAGGACTTTAGTCTGATGATTCTTGATTTCTGCTGCAACATTCAGCAAACAACATGAAAACACTGATCCATCTTGCCTTGAGTTGACAGTTCAGGCGGGTGATGGTGGTGTAACGGTTCCGTGTAGTGCCAACCGAAACACCACAGCCTTCGTCCATCTCTTTATGATCACAGTGCACCCATCCTCTGAGGATCATGTCACGATCTCACTCCAGCAGGTTTGCATCATCGATCGACGTGTGACGCTATCCTGGTAACATGGACCAAAGTCTCTGAGAAGTGTTTCCAGCATCTTGTTGAAACTATTCTATGAGGAATTAAGGCAGCTCTAAAAAGAAAAGGGATCCAATCCAGTACTAGCAAGGCGTACCTGATGAAGTGGTTGGTAAGTGTATATTTTCAGTTAATAATTTCAACACAGGACAAAAGTATGTCTGTTGGGCAGCTTTGAAACCAGACATGACAAAATATGGTTAAGAAACCAAGAACTCTGCCCACTCATATCAGTTAGTCAACTAGAAGCCCTAAAGCATACCCTACTTTAATGTCTTTTTTACTCTAAAGTTAATCAGAACTTACAAAATGGACATTGTGTTACATTATGCTAAACTAGAGCATCTGATAGCATAAACTCATTAAAAGAGTGTTTACGGCGGTCACAGATAAAGGCAGCAGTGTGATCGTTCTCGCCCAGGTTTTTAAATGGTTTCTTTTTAAACTAGAGGAGCCGCCCTCACTGTTCATTAGAAAGAATGCAATCCTGATTTTGGCTGATTTTTCACTTTAACTTTGAAAATTAAGAATATTGTGATCATTTATTAAACAGGAAGAAGGTGCTGAATCATATAAGTTCATCCTTAATTCCCTTCAAGTAGAAATTTTGAATTATTTATACACAGGCAATTAATGTGTTGTGATGTTATTTCTCTGAATGTGTCAATTGTACTTCATTCTTGTAAATGTTCAGAATAAACATATTTATCTGAAGCATGGTTATAGCTTTAGGAAAGTCCTGTGGTGTTACCAAATCTTCCAAAGAAGCTCCATGTCAAAATCATCTGCCATCATGTAAACATTACTCTGTACAGGTGTCCTGACCTAAGAGACGCTCCAGACAAAACATAATAATGGAGCCGTGTGTGGTCAGCTGTATCTACTGTAGTTAGCTGTTACTTTAAAATGACAGAATCGGTTGAACTGGGGGTTTAATGGGGGGTTCCCAGCAGCTCAAATTGTGCTCCAGGGACCCAGTTTGGCTTAAGTCATCTCTGCCTCTGGGTCTCATTTGCAAACATTTCCATTCGCCCCACATGGAGACTTTAAAACATGCAGCTCTTACCGTTCACACCACTTTGGACCGCCCCACTGCATTTATGAGTGGGACATATGTGAGAAGATAAAAACAGAGATGAGACACTCTATACCATGGAAGTATGTTTAGCGCCTGTGCCTATGTGTGACCCTGCGGAGGCCTGACTTGCTCCCTGCCCTCTTGTGCTGCTCGTTAATCACCGGGTGCCTAGATGATCATTTCTAAGGAAAACAGAGCTGCCAGGAGCGAAAACAAACTGGTGAGAATGTGAAATGAAAACCAGAGCAGTGGGGAATTCATGAGGGAGAATGTTATCGCTGCGACTAAAGGTCATATTGTTCACTTCTTCCTGACCGGCAAAGAGAGAAAAGGGAGTGTAAGGCAATTTGAAAAGAGGTGGAGGGAGGGTGAAACTGCAGAAAGAGAGGGAGAGAAAGGCAGAGGGAGGACAGAGAAAGATCGGTAGGGAGGAACAGAAAACCACAATGTGGGCCTCAGACTGCACAAGGACACGTTCGACATGCAAACGCGCATGCAGATCTAGCCAAAAGTATGCGGACACCATAAAATCTCAACTTTGAGCCTGAGCTGAAGAAAAGGTTTGTGGAAATGTTTCTGCTTTGATTACTCGTAAAATGCAATCAGATCTTCACCTAAATCTTAGTTACAGACAAACACAATTTGACTAAACTAATGACACACGCACAAATAAATGCAGTTTCCATGTCTGAAAACAAGCGGAGTAATAATTTACAGTTAAGACTGGAAAAACTAAGTGGACCTCTGTGCTCATAACTTCTCCAAAAACTACACAAAGTCAAGTATTTGAATTACAAGGACTGAGATTCAAAACTTGGGTTGCAGAGGGGCCCGTCCCTACAAATAAAGACATACAAAGGCTACCTGAAGAAGGATTGGCTGGTTCAAATCATGTCATGAACATTACAACTTTAACAGGACATTTATAAGAAGCATAAAACATCACCAAACCTTAAAAAGCTTATCAAATGTCTTGGGAGTTCGTTAATCCACAATAGGGCAAACTATCTTCAAATGGAGGAAATTTATCATCAACCATTGTTGAAAGAGGTAAAAAAAACAAACAAACAAAAGGGTAAACAACAAAACACCTGCAGACCCAAACATGTCTACAATGTGCTAAAATCTGTTTCCATCTGTCCGCTATAAAAAAACATGAGCAAATAGAGACTGCATACCTCTAGTAAGCATGAACAGTCCCTCCGCACCATGCATGCATCGAGGCCCTGGGTATGATCAAGACAACGTCTCCCACTTATTTTAATCTGATGTGTATTTATGAAGATTTGACATGAAATATCCAATTGTACACTTTCTCACAACTGGTAAAGAATCTTTCCAAACAAATTCTGGATCCAGCTGTGGATGTCCTAAAAGTGGTAATCATGTACTTTCCATGAGGAACTAGGGATGTGAATTGATAAGAATTTAGCAATTCCGATTCCATAATTGATATCACGTATTGATTCCATTCCTTATCGACTGGGTTCTCACTGGCTCCGTTTTGAGAGTCTAAGGAGCAATAAAGAAATTCCATTCTGCGGTAGGTCAAATGTTTGTGCATGTTTGTTGAGGTATTTCCCCTCTTTGTTGTGATCAGCGTTGGAGTCATACTCAAAAAATGCATTATTACAGATATTAAACAGAACACTTAAAAGTAATCCAATACGTTATTTAAAAAAAAAAAAGTAATTCATTATACTACTCGTTACATTGCTTTCATGATATTCTGTAAAACAGCAGAAACACACTGTCTCATAATCAGCATTTAACAATATAAACCTGAAGGTACAACTCCAACACATCAACACAAATATCTAACGAGGAAACACATCTCTAAGACCTTTCTCTTAGTAGAGTACAAAGCTGACAGCACAAAGCAAATATAAAAACCACCACACAAAAGTGATTCTGCTTTAAAAACGTGAGCAGGTAGATAGGGGTACTCGTCTGCCTGGGTCAGCAATCACTCTACTTTCATAATGTCATTTGTGCGTTAAATCTGATGACCTAATGAAACCATGCACTGTAACCTGTGTGGTAACCTCACATGACACCAATGCATCTAATAAGGATGGTGACTGTCCTATTTGGTATTGTTGATTAACCTTAATCTTAAAACCAAAAGTCTTAATTCTCAGTGCCTCTGTGATTGTGCCATAATGTGCTCACTTTGCCAAAATGTTCTCAATCTGACAGTGAAAAAGTCAAACTGATCCTCACACAGATAGTTATACAAACACACACAAACACACTCAGACCTCGAGAGAAATGACACATATTTAAAAACTACTTGCAGGCGCAGGCATGTTTCCATCAACTCAGAGGACACTGACTTACATTCAATCAGAGACTCACTTTAACTATAGCTAAGACTTCTCTAAAACTTAAACTGAGGCTGCATACTAAAATGTAACCAGGTCAGTCCACTTTAAATGTCCCCATAACATCAGTAATACAAGTACACACATTGTTGCTAATTGTATGTGTCTAATTGGATGGTGTGTGTGTGGGGGTGTGTGTGTGTGTGTCTCGCTCTCTTTCTCTGTGGAGTAGTGGACTCCTCGATTGCTCGCTCTGAACTCCTGATTCCTGAAATTAACGGAAGCACGGAGCCAGCAGCAATGACGTTAGGGCCTTTACACAAATGGCAAAGTAGTGCCTACACACTCATATCTACACACACGCATGTGCACACACGTACAAACACGTACATACAAGTAAAAGAGTCAGAGTCAGGGCCTGTTACATGCAGAACAGTCCACACAGCAACATAAAAATATCTGACAAATACAAGTGGAGACAGAAACTTTGGAAAGTCCCCAAAAGTTTCCTGTTTGCTCATTGGTCAGATCTCAGCTTTCCGGTGTGCCTATTGGCAGCCTCGATTGTCCCACCTCTCTTTTTCCGAGGTGTGCATGTGCATGTGCCAGATATCAGTGATATTGTTCAGCTCTGGGTCCTGTTCTTCCTAATGGCATGGATAAAATGAATACAGTGTGTGAGTGTTTGTGGTGGCAGGGTGTTTTCTTTGGCAGGCACTCAGAACAAGAACGAGAGAAAAAGGGAGAGGGAGTGTTTGTTTTTCTTTTCTAATAACATGTATGTTTAAAATAATAGGCTTTAGGCTTTAATAGGCTTCCAAAAGCTTTAGAATTAAGATCACACTCGCTTGCTTTAACTCCATTAATTTCCCACAGACCTAAACCTGTCAACGCCAATCAAAACCTTAATTTTAAATCCTCAAATTAATGGTTGTTCTTGTGTGAACAGCTCTTTGCACCCCTAATGTGATTATGTGAATGGATTTCTATCCCTGAAATTATCGATCTGAACTGACTGCCTGGGGAAAGCACAGCTGATCTGAATCACAGGAAGAATTCTGAATTGAGAAAATATAGCCAGCATGTCATTATACATTACAGTTACAAACAGCAGAGCGCACCAGCATCTGGCATGGAAACTTAGTCAGTTCAAAACAATCAAAGTCCATCCTGATGCACGCCGTGAGCTGCCCACTGTTTCCTTGTTCTGTGCCTCCAAGATCGGATGGTTTTATCTTTACGCTGTGTGCCAGATAACCTCTTGTTTTGCGCTTATAGTCTCATTTATTTCATGCAGACAGTCACACCTGGTTATTTAAAACATGTCAGTTTGAAATAATGAGGTCAGTGCATGTGAAGGAAATGCAAGGGAGAGGTTTGTTTTCTTTGACTGGTTTGAAGTTGGTTTCTGGATGTGAAATTGGTTGCAGAAAGGCTGCTGCACCAAAGCCTCCTTTTGACTGATCTGTTCCCTATTGCACTGCAGCAGTCACCTGTAGTTTGCAGGGAAGATGCTGACTTGTCTGCACAGACTTGCTAACTAATATCTGAGCTGGAGTAAAATTAAAGCACAAAGTGCAACACAAAGTGGAAAGGGAGAATGTTCTCCTTCAAAGTAAAAGTTGTGCCAGCATTGTAGAAGATTTGAAAAGGTGCAGCTTTTATTTTGAATGCAAACCTCTCTGTTTCCAGTGGGTTACTGACTTGCCTGTAGGCCTGTTTGACTGGGGCTTTATTATCAGTTTCACAGTGTCTGCCATCACCCTCCAGTAACCACTTACTAATCGGTCAGGGAATACTCATGTTCCCCTTAGGACCAGTGGTTGTCATTGTGACTGGGCCCTGGTTGTCTCGATCCCACAGTGTCATGTGCCCATAATGGCATGTTAAAGTCACGTGATCAGCAATTACATGACTACAAAACTCAAATACAGCCTTTTCAGGCTCTGAAGGTCTTGTATTTATGAGAGGTATTCAATCAGAAGAAAGTTGGCTCAAAGTCAGAGGAGATCAAAAAAATCTTCTCTGAATCACATGATGAACTTAGGGGCTACAACAACCAAAATCATAGTAAACTAAAAATTAAAAACTACATATGCTTACAGAACTAAGTGAACTAGAACAAGACAGACAAAACATTTTTACTTTGAATCTTTGCCAATTTGGTTGGATTTTTCAGCACAACCAGCCTTAGGAGATCTGGGATGTCTACAGGACTGTTGCTCAACTTCACAAACTGTTGTGGTCATATTGAAATTTCAATTGCCGTTTAACACACAGACATGAGAATGAAACTGATGTGCTGCACATAGAGTTTATAGCTGTTGCTAATTTCCAATCCTTGTCCCTTGTGGGGTTTTTACATTCACAATGCACAAACAAAATTTACAACAATCAATCGCATAAAACCAGAATACAATATGAATACAAAACTACAAGAAATACACAGTATAAAATATAATAAAATAGAATCTGCAGTAGAGTCAATAAAAAATACATATGGAGATGTAAATGAGCAGAACAGATCAAACTCAGATATTTATATACAGTATCTGGCCTATTTAAATGTCAAAACCCAATTTCAAAACACACTGGTCACCAGGCAGTAACCGGTTTAAACTGAACTGTTCTTCTTTTTAAGAGCCTCATGTTTGGAGCGACTTATCAGGACAGTACCAGAAGTACTTACTCTAACATGGAGAAAATTAGACTAAAATATATACAGAGAAGCCTCATCAGCTGTGTGAGGACCATTGTCATTATTTAGCTGGTTATACATCAGACTGCTGCGGTTTAGTTTACTCATCTTTAACTTCTTCTGGATTTACCTGTTGAAGGCACAAGAGCAGGAGCAACCAACCAGAAGAAAGTTCAGAGGAGGGGAGCTAAAACATGTTATTCCAAACAGAAGACGAACAGAAGGGCTGCACCGAGGCCCAGTAACGGATAAATAAGGATCATTTTAAACTGTGAATCATGCAAAGCTACTCTAGCAGAGTCCATGGATAGAAATAAGGAACGGTAAATGAGCTGAATCGATCCACTTTAAAATCTCACCTCACGCTGGCAGTAATCCGCAAAACACTGTTTTCTTTTCTTTTCTTTTCTTTTTTTTTTCTCACTCTTGGTTGGCATTTTCTTTTCTTCTTTTGGTTTTGGTGTGCCAAACACTCAGTTGTAGGCAAAGCCCCTTTTGTGTAGCCCTTACATTCAGATTTATTACATGTAAATTGTAAACCTTGTACTGCCAAGTCATTAAAGTGAAAGGTTTGCAGTTCTGGATGCTGGTTTTATTGGTAAGTCCAAGATGTCCAACAAAGTACTTTCTGAAATCTCAGACAATAAAGCAATAGAATAACTATATAGCAGTAGTTTATAATACGCTTCAATGGGCCATTTTTTTTAATGGGAGGACAGCTTCTTCCTGTAATGGTAATAACAATAAGAATATAATTTTAAACTAAATCAGAACTTTGGACTGAGGGACAATGGGAGAAAGAAACAGAGGCGAAGAGACAAAGAGAGTGAGGAAAATGAGGCCAGAAGGGAGTGAAAGACAAAGTTTGGAAGGCGACTGAGGCAGGAGGGAGTAACTTTGTGGGGGAGTCGGTCAGCTCTCCCCTTCGTATCCCTATCAAAACTTGGCTGCCATTCAGAACTACACTCAGGCTGTGAGTTTGAGCCTGTATTAATCATAATGTGGGGATTAAATCCTCTATATCACGCTATGGGGCCTTGAAGGTTGTTCTTTAAAGGTAAAGATTTATTTTAGGGTTGAGACTTATTTTTTTGCTTAAGGTTAGCAATAAGGTCGGGGTCACACATGCCGTCCTTTAAAGGCTGAATATGAGTCAATCTAACCTCCTCTTTAGTGACTAAGTTGTGTCTTTGTGTCAACATTTATGTCTCTGTCTCGCCTGCAGCCTTGATGGACCTTTTCTGTGCACTCTCTATCACGCCACATGGCTTACAGACGCCATTACCCCCAGCAGACCCTGCAAACTTAGCCACAGAGCTGAGTGAAACCTAACGCGTCTCCCAGGGGGGCGGTGGGGCGTGAAGTCAGATTGAGGCCAGATGTTGCAGATGCAGAAACGAGCCAGCAGGACCAGGATCCATTTATAGGCTCAGCCTGCCTTATTGCACAACAATGTATTGATAATTACATCACCAGAGCTGCTCTGACTGCGACATTAGGCAGAGAACAACCCCAATGCGTCCACTGTAACGCAGGTATTTTCATCTTTATAAATACTTTAGTAAAGCATTCTCCTTTAGCTCAAAAATGCCTGGGCGGTCAGTCTAAAAATATGTTGACATTTTTTCAGTCACAAGGGAAAAGCAACAACAAATTGTGAACATGTTTAAAGCTCCAGAAAATGATGAAATGTCCAAGTACAGGAAATATTTGGAGATGTAAGCTTTGGGGATTTATATTCTCTAAAGTCTAAAGTCTATTGAATGGTAAAGATATTTTGTTTGTCTGCTTTAAGTTGTATCTCCAATTGATACAACACCACAAAGAGATGGTTTCAAATATTTGGTGTACTTGTGTTTTTTTTCCTTGTTTGTTTCTTTTTGAAGCTAGTTGCAGAGATTTGGAATGTTTCCATTAAAAACTGAGTGCAAAAAATGTAAAACTGTAGTCAAAATCTTACCTTTAAAGCTGGCAGAGAGGCCAAAGTTGATGCTTTTGTAGAAGCAGTGGAAACAGGGTGCTTTGCACACATCGAATCATGATGTACATGAGGTATTTGACCCACTCAGGCTTCCACATATCTACAAGGAGTCTGTAACCTTCCTCAAACTGAAGCTTGGGGCGAGGATAAATGTTCTATTTACATAACGTTTTCCAAATGGTTTCCATTGTTTGAGGTTTAACTGGCATTCTTTCAATTTTGAGTCCTTGTTTCAACTTGTTCAACTTCTTCCTCTGCAGTGATTTAAGAGCACTGCCAAAGTCATTATCCCAAAGAACCAACTGCTAATATTTGAGGAAAAGAAACGTGCAGTAATTAGCATTGTCATTTGTCAGATTTTTGGAAAAGATTTGTACCACGTGTGTCACATTTTGAGAGAAACATGACTACTAATGTTGGGCAATAGTTCTATATGGATAAAGTGTGTGAGATGCATTTCTGCTGCAGCTGTTTTGCTCGGGGGTCTAACTAAAGGTTTCTGTCTGATTCCAGCATAAAAATAACTTCTAAAGAATGAAATGTCAAAACTTTGAAAGATGGAATAATGCTTCATAGGTGATAAACTCTTTCATGATACTGTTTTACTATTATGATTATTTTTAATTTGATATATTACAATAAACGGCAATGTGACATCTATGTGCAGATATCTGTGGGGTAAAACCCTCATGCATGCCTGGAGTGATGTGAAGGTTATAGACTGTTGGGTCTACAAAACATCACACTACAGGATAACAGTCATTCTGCTTTAAAAACAAAGCATCTGACGCATAGTTTTGTGATTTTAGAAATTTTTTTTAAAAATAGGTTTTCACACAGTTACATTATTACATTAAAGGTTTTGTCAAAATCAAGAAAGCCAAGACGTTTACTGATATTAGACTTCTCATTTACCTCTGGCAAGAGGTCAGACACGGTTATTTGTCGTGCTGTGATATCAAAGTATGATTTCTTTACAGAACCAGCAAATTAAACAACTGACAACTCAAGTAGATGAATCAAAGTAATTCAAAAATATCATATACATTATAATAACAACGTTTAATTGTATGCTTTTGTACACTTTTCAAAACTGGTGTCACAAAGCGCTTCTATAGAAATAATGAATAAAATTACAAACTAAGAGGAAATGATAAAGAAAGTTATAAATCAATTAAACTAGACTGACTCGACTGTGCAAGAGTCAAGTGTAATATCAGAGTCAGATTTGATGTGATTGCAAAACTTTATTGAAAAACTTAGAAGTGACATAAAATGTAATAGCTAAAAGAATTAGATGGAGTTAAACTTTAGTTTTATAAGTAATAACCCAAAAATAAACTGATGAGTGATAAGTTTATTCTATTGTGTGTGGATGCTATTTTGACATTGAATTGAATAGAAGGTGGAATCAAAATTCAAATTATAAAGGAGACCTCTTATACTCTATAACTTCCTTTGACCCTCCACTTCTCCTACATGGTGACAGTCCCCTTAAAAGTGGACCCAAAATGCTGTTGAAGTTTGTGAATGTGTGGTCCCAGTGCTTCTTGCTTTTCTACCACATTGCTCACATTATATTGATTCAGTCTTTTGATTGAAACTAGTATATCTGGTGTGATTCTGACGCTTGAAGATGGTGATAGGAAAAAAAAAATGCACTGAACAGATTTTGGCTTAGATTGTGACAGTTGGAGTGGATGTACAACTGATTTGGTTTCAGTTTTGAACAGACCTCAATGTTTTTTACAGTCTTGAAAAATTCATGTGGATATCTCCTGTAGTTAAGAAGTTATGAGGGCTCAAATATTGTGGAAAAAAATATGAATTAAACATTTCAACCCACTGCTCTGTACTTCGAAGGCTTTGTAACTCTGAAAATATTAATTTCCTCAAAGTAAAAGTTAATTTGGAGGGGTTCAGGTGGGAATTTATTTTACATTTGTATTGATACATATGTGTGAATGGCCTTGTATACACAACACATTATACTGTACTGGGTTATACAAAGTTTTAATGTCTTTTATTCACAGCCAACACATGATACATTATGCTATGTGTGGTGTATTGCCCACAGATGAGAAACACATTAAAGATCAACCTTGGCATTTATTTTCCAAGTCTCTGAAACTCTGTTGAACGGTTTGGAACGCCATTCCTCCAAAAGATATTCCCTCACTTGGTGTTTTGATGTTGGTAGTGATCCAAGATCTCCCATAGGTGTTAAATTTGGTTGAGCTCTATTAACTCTGAAAGCCGTAGCATATGATTCCCATCATTTTTCATAATAATCAAATCATCCAGTGACCCCGTGTGCCCTATAAAAGGGAGCACTGTCATCCTGGAAGAGACCACTCCCAGCAGGATCGAAATGTGTCATCACAGGATAAAAATGAAAAATGAATCGAGTTTGTAATTGCCGAAAAACCTTTCCTCTGAGGGGACAACTAGACCAAGACCAAATGAGCAAAATGACCTTCACAAAAATACCAGACCCCCTCTCTGCACTTTCAAGGTTGAACATTAAAGCTTTTCCTTTAATTCGTCACTCATCGCAGCACATCCCACAGCTATATACAATTTCAATTCAAGCCAGGAAGAGAAAAATGAACTCTATCACTGAGACGCCCAAAACTTGGCTTTTAGCCACCATTGTTTGAAGGTTAAATGTCAGTGCAGCTATTTTTTTTTCTTTCTTTTCTTTGGTAAAGTTGGGCAGCAGCTGTCCTTCTTTCATACCGACTTCATTGTTTAACCTCAAATTCCTTCCATCCTACTTTATCCTTCAACGCAGAGACATGTTCAACGCATGAACATCAAAACCCTGTACACTTCCAAGAAAGTGCAATCATTCAAAGTGCTCTCATCAATTATTTGCTCCCAAGGACAAAATATGTCCAAAAATAGGCAATAAAGTTCAACACCTTCAGTGAAAAATATCAGGTAACAGGCAATTATATCTTTCGATCATTTTTCACGTGGTATAGCTGTATTAAGCCCCTTTTTCAGTCCTCAACTCAAACAGAAATGAGATGGATTTATGGTCCATGACAGTATGTAGAGACATTTTAAGTAAAACAGAGAATGCTGGGAAAGTCTGTTAATTTATACAACCTGACACATATCTTCAGGTGGTCGGAGTCTTTGAAGTAAACTCTAAGTTATGATCTTCTCCTGAGAATACCCTTTTTTTAACTGAAATCAGAAGGCTGTTGTTCATTGATGCAAAACATATCTGTTGCTCAGGCTGCAAGCAGCGATCATGGGCCCTGGCACTTTGTTGCATGTCGGGGCATGCTGCAGTCGATGGGCTTTATTGCAGGCATGCATTCAGGTCTGGACTCAGAGTCACAAATCTCTTAGAAAACACGTAAGCATTAAAATTATGCTTCATGTTGCTGCATATCATGTGTAAAACACAAGAATTAATTTTATCCGCTCCACCAAAGGCTGTCTTTCTTGTTGCCAAAATACTCATGCAGCCAGGACTTTCATCAAGCGTGTGAATATTGGGATAGACTGAGTGATACTTCCAATTTCAGAGAAAATTTCCCTTGAAATTTACTGCGGCACCACAGGCCAAACATGGCATTCAAAATGTCGAAAGTTTGCAATTTAGATTATGGTGAGACTGAGCATATTTGATGTTTACACAGTTGATTCCTGAGGATTTCTCCAGGAATCTGTTGGAACACAAAGTCTTTAAATGGCTGGGATGGTGCCACAGTTGCACAACAAATTCAACCTGGCAGTTTTTGCAGAATTTTGCATATTGAGCTCCCTCTGAATTCTTTTAAAACAAAAGATTTTTGAGCTTTTGAGAGAGTCTCTTCTTCTTCTTTCACTGCTTATCTAGCTACATTGGCTCTGGTTTCAGTCTTACCTTGCTGGCAGAACACACAATGTCACCTACAAAGGCTTAAGTTCTGCTCTTTTAATTAAAAAAAGGAGTTCTTTAAGGATCTATTGGGACCTCTTCTTTTCATCACTTTCAGTTTCCACTGCTATGCTGATGACATACAATTGTCAGTACCCTCATATGTTCCTTACCAGCTGCTTGAGAGAAATCAAAAACTGGATCTCAACCAGTTTTCTAAAACTGATCAACAATTAAACTGAACGTTATGGCTCTTAAATCACTGCTTCAAAAAGTGGCCCATCTGTACCTTAACGTTGATGGATGATATAGTCCACCATGTGCAGTGGTTCGCAACCTGGGCGTCATATGCTGGATTCCACCCTGTCATTCTCGTCCCATATCAAATCCATCTGTAACTCTGCCTTCTACCAGCTCAAGAACATGTCCAGACTTCAGCCAATGCTCTCAGACTCTGCAGCTGAAACCTTTGTTCCTGCCTGTTAGTTCGTCCTATCAAAGCCTGCGTATGAAATGTGTTGCTTATTTAAAATCCTTCTCTTCACCTATAAATCCCAACATCCATGCGCTCTGCAGTATTTATCTGACCGTCTCCTTCCTTACTCCCCATTTTACATTCTCTATTTCACAGATAAGGGCTTAGTCTCATCTCTCACACCAGCCTACAGTCCTTTGGGGACAGAGCCTTTACTGCTGCTGCTTCCATTCTCTGAACACAGCCTAGTCTCTGAGATCTGCAATGGATCACTGCAGACACTAGGCTGTGTTCAGAGAGTGGACATTTCTCTGGTCATTACATTTTAAAAAAAAAATGCCACCTACCGTATTCACTGAGGCCTTTGAGTATGTGTTATGTACATATGAGCTATTATGAGTTTTTTGGGGATTGATGTTTCATGGCAAAACATATAAAATTACAGCGGCACTAAAGACATGCCCTTCAACAAAAACTCAAAAGCTTGAAACATTAGCATCACAAACATGCTAAAAATAAACTGATCAAATATGGTAATGTAATACATTTTCTGGGAGGAGTTTGCCAAAAGTTAAATGCCTGTAAATAGTAAAAATGACACCATAATTACACAGTAAATTTAAAAAGACTGACGTCATGTTAGGTTCATGTTGTGATTCCTCAGTCCTCCTTGGCTTCAACTCCAGGTTTAATCTATGTGTGTTTTCGCTCTGCTCCTGGCTTTGTGGATTTTGACCCTGTGTTCCTTGTGCACAGGTTCCTCCACTGGTATGGTGGGCGTGACCTTAAGCATTAGAGTGAGAAAACTGTACACAGTGGATATTTGGACCCCTTTCCATTGGACCCCCTCCCCAGAGCACCATTCCTTGTTTGCACATTTGTGATTGCTCCTTCTGTCAAGGTCTGTGTGTAGGCAGGCAGGAAAAGGACCCAAAAGCAGGACTCTCAGAGACAAAAGTGAACCGTAAACGCAGCTTTAATGCTGGAAAAAACACACTAAACTGAACCGGGAAAACTCAAAAATACAAACGGGCAGGTAACAGGATCACACAGCTGGAACCACACAGCTGGTAGAGGGTACAACGTGACACAGAACTGATGAGAACGCTGACATAAATACACAGACAGATAACGAGGGGACTCAGGACACACGGGGAGCTCAGCTGATATAAATGACACAAATTAGGGCAAAGCAGGAATCAACCACATGAGGAACAACATGTCAAAATAAAACAGGAAACACATGCAAAGACACCAACACAGAGACGGGTTACAATAACAGACAGACCTTCACAATAAAACTGGGAACTCAAAACATGCAGACGCAGAGACTGAAACAGAGGAAACAGAACAACATAAGAAAAAACCAAAACATGAACTTCAAAAACGACACCAACAACCGACGAACAGAAAATGCTGGGTTGCAAACCCAGGACCGTGACAAAATCTGAACGAAAGTCATGCTTGAACATTGTTAACATCTATGTGTGTCAAAGAAAGATTTACTACTCTTATATATTATGTTCATTTAATCATCCCCCTGCTAATGCAATGATATTTTCCCCATTTGCATCCGTGTCACAGTCAATGTACGTCACCCATCCACAACTTAACGGTCATCAAAACTGGTATTCAAAATGAAATTTTGTTTAATTTGGAGTGAAGTGTTTGGAAGAGCGCCGCAGGCCCGGGTTTTTGCTAGTATGACTAACAAGTTATCATTAAATTTGCTGTAAAGCTACAGTAATTGTGACAGTGTTAGAAAATCAGGAAATAAAACCTGTGGTGCGTTCAGCTTTATTTGCCTCTGCATAAAGCTTGGAGTTTGCTAAATCTGTCACAGGAAGCATGGGGTACTTAACTCACAGCGTTTGCTCTTTAAGCTCTGAGCTTCAAAATAAAATATGATTTGCGATGCGAGTATATTATGATTACAATGTCACTTATAAGTTTGAATTTAAACCCTGTTTTGGGACTAATATCATAGTCAGCTGAGTTGAACCTCATCCAAAGTGACCTTTAATGGAATTTGGGTCAGCAGAGAGCGACCCCTGTGCTTTTACCAGCATGTGTCATGCAAGTCAGGAAAAAACTCCAATATAATTGTGTGCAGAGGGATATAACCAACCCAGAGCTGAGTGTATGCAGATGGCTGAGCATCCATCTGGATTACTAAAGCCAGTAAAATCATCACAAATAATTGAATTGGAAAAATTCACTAATAGCTAATACATAGGTAAATAGGTATACAGTCGATTAAATAAAGTAAAAGCACATTACCACATTTCATTATTAGATTTCCTCAGCACTTATTCATTGAAATTCTCCTCTAATTAAATCTAGTAAACTCTTTTAAAAGGATATTTTTGCTTACTTTTTTTTAAACAACTCAAAAAAATAAAGTGAACTCTCTGGTAAGTACTGTATCTTTAAATGTAGCAGTACCCACATTCTGGCCAGTGAACCAGTCTTCCATCTCATTTTGACATACAACAAACGTCCTCCGAGTCCTGTTAAAGTGGGATGTATTGGCATTCTAATAAAGAGAATATTTCTCAGAGTGTGAAATATGATGTAGGGCACCCCGCCTAATAGTGCATTACTGCTACTGCCTTATTCTCATGGTCCTCCTGGGGAAGGCGATAAGTGATAATGTTCTTAGTTAGCATTTTTTACAATTAAAATATGAAACTTTGTTTAAAAAAAAAAAAAAACATGATGTGAAATGACTCTGACTGAAAATACTGTGTCTGGTAACCACGAAGACTCTTGGTTTGTTCAGTAGAGAAATAACACCTGTTTTAATACACCAGGGCCCACTGACTCCCACTATAATCCCTGGAAATTCACTGAAGTCTGCCCTGCGCAGCTGACCACTTGACAGTTATTAAAAATATCATATTGTGTGTGTGCATGTGTGCTTTTGTGAAGCATACATATATAGATACATGCACATGGACGATTGCTATGGAAAAAAAAGGTATTTAAAATAGCCCGGTGGGATAATTAGTGAGTGATTTGCGAGCTGCTGAGGATGTGATTTAGAGCCATGCTGCAGGCTGTATTGATGTCCTTACAGACTATTTATGATGGTTGGCAGGACCAGCAAATGGCTGCATTGCGACAGGGTGACGACACAAGCATATGTTCTCACCCTGCTAGACATTTCTGAGAAACGGCTTTATGGCATTGGAGAGAGCAAGCATGTGTTCAAGAGTAGCTTCGATGACTGCTGAATCCCCCATTTATTACAGCGGTACCGAGGAAAGAATCATGTTCATACCAGAAGTCTCTCTCTGAGTCCCCACTGCAGCGGCAGCAGGCTAGACAGAGCAGCTGAGCAGTACCCACTGCACTAATAAAAGCACTGATAAGACTCTTTCACTTCACGTCAGGTTTCTCCTTCCCTCCCTCTTATTTCCAAGGGACACTGGGCTTTATATAACGGGGCACTATCCAGGAATCTTGAAGCCCGATGGCTAAACAAAAAAAATCCCTTTTCACCTGCACAGAGAAAACCGTTTTTAATTTTCATTGCTGCTCAATTTCTCAATGTTATAAACTGTTTAAGAGGACACAAATTATTCTACTATTATGGTAATAGTAGTATAAATCGCTGATCATCAAGCGCTGAGATTAGATTTCCTGTATTTTTAACCTGATGCATAAAGAAAACAACAACATTTCTGTGTGGATATTTCCATTTGCCAATGTTGAGAAGATAATTACTTGTCCGGTGGGGAAGCCTGACAGGGCAATAAAAGTGAGTGTCAAACAGTCGCACACATTTGCAGACAAAACTGATTTATTTAGAAGAGAAAACTGAGGACCCAAACTGTCAAACTTTGGGTCTTCATTTTTCGGCAAACGACTGAATCACTTCCTTTTCGGTTAAAATATCCCCATGCTGTAGAACTGCTAGAATTGTTGCTAGAATTGTTGAATTGTTGATATCGCGGTGTCATAGTCCGTACAGTACAATGTCAGTTACAGATAGGGCTGGGCAAAACGATTAATCTAATGATATATGTTACTGCTAAGCAGCTTAAATTAGTTTTGCATTTACGGAGGTTGGGTGTTTATCTCTGAGTGTATGTCTACGTGGGGGGTGTCTGGATGAATTAAAGGATAAAAACCAGCGTTAGTAAAAAAGTTGAAAACTTACGGTCGTTTTATGATCGGCCATTTCCACCTTACAAAGCCGGCAAACGACCGAATCACTTCCTTTTCGGTTAAAATACCCCCATACTGTAGAACTGCGTGTTCGGGGGGGCGTGGTTTAAGTCGACATGTTACCGCTACTCGATGCCGCAAATTTTTTACGTCGACGTATTTAACGCGTCGACGTAATCGATTACGTTGACGCGTTGTCCCAGCCCTAGATACAGATAGACGACATGCAATACGGACTAACGTGTCCAACTCGCAGCCTGCAATAGGAGAGCGCACAAACGTGGGGAAATTCTAATGCACTGCATCTCTATTTGAGATGAGGCATTTCTGGTTACAAATACGTACGACTCTTTCTATGCCGATCACATCCTAGATGAGACTGGTGCTGCTTAAGTATTGAAGTATTCCCCTTCAACTTTCTGTTTTCGACAGAAGTATTCTGACATTTCAACTCTGTGTTTAAAACAAAGTTAAAACAGCAGAAATGATCTCACTTCAAGAACATTTCTATCTGCCTTTGGTCTCCTTCGTTGTAAAAGTGAACCTTTATTGTTAGTGTCAATTACAGATGATTATATTAAAGGACAGTCAGTCTCCCCACAGGCCATGTAGATGTCAACCCGTTCTTAGTGTATATCTCTGATTAGGATCTGCATGAATAATAACAGGTCCCATTTGTTCTGCAGTATACAGTAATAGCTATGGTTATGAAAGATTACAACTGACAAATGGGCTTTCCCAAGGCATCGGGCTGGCTGCGGAGGGTGGGCGTGATGCGGGTGTCAACTCTACATTCCTAAGGCGAACACAAGCATCGCCTGGGTGAATTTACAGTACATCTCTGCTCTCGCCCTGCTGGGCCTCTCTTCCGTAAAAATCAGACAAGTGCTTTCATGACAAACTGGGAAGCAGCAGAAGTAGCTGCCTGATGTGACGAGGACATGTTATTCACCCTTGGATGCTGTCAAACAACAGCCAAGTTTATCACTTCCTCTCAGGGTCCTCTTGGGCCATCTCACTCAGTTATACTCATGAATGGATTTGCAAGACGAGTCCTAAAAACAAAAATCCTTCAAAATGAAAGACTATGTGGCACACATTGAAGGCACAAGGGAAGTGACAAAGGATTAGCACGTTGTGAGAATTAACACACAGAATAACAGTCAAGAAAGTCTCTCGGTCTTTCTGTTGTTGCTCCCACTTCGAGAAACATTCATGCGATCAACTTCAAACATGGCGTATGTCAACTCCGAGGTGAGTCATTGCTTAACTTATTATAACAGTAAAAGATTATTTTTAAACTGCACCATCATATTATCTTAGTAAGGACTCATAAATATACACACAAAACACATGTGAGGGAAATTCGTTTATGTTTTGTGCATCTGAAAGTTTATTTTTTAAATATAGAATAGAATAGAAAATACTTTATTGATCCCCTAAGGGAAATTGTTGCGTCACAGCAGCAAAAAGGAAAAAAGCACACACATACCAACAAAATATTGTCCAATATATTCTATTGTTACAATCACCAAATATCACCGGTGCTACCGGTCGCAGCAGATGGCCGCCCCTCCCTGAGCCTGGTTCTGCTGGAGGTTTCTTCCTGTTAAAAGGCAGTTTTTCCTTCCCACTGTCGCCAAAGTGCTTGCTCATAAGGGGTCATATGATTGTTGGGTTTTTTTCACTGTATGTATTATTGTAGGGTCTACCTCACAATGTAAAGTGCCTTGAGGCGACTGTTGTTGTGATTTGATGCTATATAAATAAAATTGAATTGAATATCAGAGCAAAAATTCTTTATTATTCTTTATTGGTGGGGCTCTAGCAGGTACCTTTGCTGTTGCTAACATGGCTGCTACTGCACACACTGAATTAGTACATCTAATTTGATTACTGCAGACTGGAAACACAAACCCAGAGGAAAACCTATAGCAAACAATATGCTTTATTAGATTGCCTGTAGTGTAATAGATGGGAATTAGGTGGAAGAAACTTAAATGTCAAGTACGTATTGGAATTAAAAGTGACCAGTCAATTCCTCTGTAAGCTATTTTACTTCAAATGGTGATCTAATAGTCCACCTGTGAAAAGCACAAAGCAAACTAAGCACTTTTATTTTCTGTTTAATTTTGCTTTACTAATGGAAACATTTTTTCCTTTTCTTTTTATTTCAGTTCGCAGCTTTCTCATATTTGGAATTACAGTCTGACTTGAATCGGTTGAGTCTTCTACTGCTTTAACATCAGATTCATGATTAATTGAGGATGGTTCTTCAAGGTTCATTCATACCTACAGACTCTAAATTCATGTTATTTACCTACACAGTGGTTATCTGTAACCTTCGCTTCCTGAATCCAGGCACTAGAAATTCATGCCCATTAACATATAAATGACCCAATAAGGAGGATGATTTAAGTGAATGAATCATTACACCAATGTCCATCCTGGGTACTCAAAGAGTCTTTTTGCTTTAAAAATGTAAAACTTTGCACACAAACTGTGTCACAATGTTCTTAAAATCTAGAGGAACATTCATGTTTCTAAGAGGATACACCGTTAATGTGTTTGTTTGTTTAAGAAACAGCTAATTTTATACTCTGCAAGAAGGGCTAGTTGGTTTTTGTCTCCACTGCAAAAGAAATGTTCACTTGTGATGCAAATGTAAAGTGTGGCTATGACAACAGACAATAAATTCTTTTCTAATTTGCTGTCAAAACAGAAACAGGTTGTTTTATGACAGCCATCGCTACCTACAAAATACCTCAAATCTTGAGAGAGGGAGTAGTAATCTAGAGTTATTGATTGGCTGGAAGAAAAATTCGAATGTAACTGACATGAAGGTTTCAGTTGGGAAACCAGCGAGCAGAAACGGGGCATTCGAAAACCTCCGTAGTGTCTGTGTTCTTCCTCGTGAACCGCCTCTCTCCCTCCCTTCTGTTGAAAGCACGGTTTAATCTATTTTATATCATCCATATTTATCAGCACAATAGCCCCTATTTTTCTGAAAACCATTTCATCCTGTGCACGAAGGGATTACTCTCCCCGGCTAACATCTTTCTTACTTAAGTAATGCTAAATGGATGAGCTATTGCTCGAGGTAAAATGCATGGTTGATGACAAACAAAAGTGACAAGTGAACAACAAATAAATTACAGTTTAAGGAAGGGTAGTGCCATCAAGGACATGGCGGGGCCAGGGGTAACACACTCAGTCAATGACTGTGTAATATATCTCTGGTATGATGTTGTCAAGGCAATATGTTGGAATTTAAACACAGCAATATCAGCCAGCAACACAAGGACCAGACAAATGATGCACTACACACATCTCAAATCGCATATGTAAGCTGGTCATTCCTGGGAAAGAAAATATGGAACATGACGACACGTCACACGACCACTTAAGCTGATTTAAATGATAGGTTGACTATTCCCCCCCCCCCTCAGTCTTGACTGAAATGTTGATTCACATCATTTATCACTGCGCGTCACCCAGTTTTCAATGCAACGACTGGCCTTCTCCGAAGGAAAGTGAGCACTTTATCACTTATAGCAACAAAAACAATGGTGTTCTTCTGGGCGCAGCCTTAAAAATGATCGTTTGAATAGGCAGAAATGAAGAAACCGATCCTCTGAGAAGTTTTATAATTATCAGCATGGAGTGTGGCTGTGCGATTGCACGCTGGTCTCGTTTCAGTCAAGGTAAAATAAATATGCTCTGAATGCGATGCTAAATTCAGAGCCTGCTTGAGCCGATGATAAGAAAACAGGAGATGGCAAAAGTTTTAGTAGCTATTTCTGTTATGGCAGTCTTCCAGACTTTCCCCTCATTTGCAACCCATTAGTTTGTTGCATATTCATTGTGTAAGACTAGAAGCACATAATTCAGATTGGCTACTGGGAATTCTGCCCTAACGATACTCTGCAGGGATTGTAAGACGCATGCAGTTTAGCAGACAGGTGGTGACCAAGACTCAAGGTCCATATCGTAAAATAACTTTGATCTGCCTCAGGGAGAAGCCCTGCTTTTCTTCAGGAGGCTGCATTTATAGTGTTGATGTTTAATGGATGAAATTAAACTTTCTATAATATCAGTGCCAACTTTGCATACATACTTTCTTGAGTATGATAGTCTCTTTATTTATACACAGTGCCAGGCAGGACATACATGCTGGAATCATGGCAGATACCAGGAGTATGATTGAAAGCCTTAGATGGAAACTTTAATACCCTCTGAGAAAGCAAGGGAGCAAGTTCTCAGCTTTAGGCTGGTAGCTGGTTCAATGCCACCCACTGAAATACAATCCAGCATCCCTTGTGACAAAACACCTGACTGTTTTGTCCAGTTGACCTTGTGTTATTCATAGACTATATAAAAGATAAACATAGCGTCTGACTCTGAAAAGTGACTGAACCTGAGTTCTCTGTAAGCGCCAACAGGGCTTACGTCCTGTGATTGCTAAAAAGGAAGTCTGATTGTATGGAAGTATAAGAGCAAATGGATCTCAGCTTTTTGGGGCTGTGGCTAGCAATTCTTTAACTAGCAGTTAAGCTAGTTTAAAGTGAATTTTGTAAATATATGTCTTGATTAGTGTCAGAAAGGAAATAGAAATAAAGCCCTTGGTTTCTGAGTCAGTGTGTCTTTTTTATTTATTTCTTTTTTACATACAATCTACCGTGGCACATTATCGTCTTCCTATTTAATTTTTTATGTTATTGTCCACTTTTATTTCTATACAACCTCATCTTTGACTTCTCACCAAGACTTGGCAACGCTTTTTCATATTTGACATAAAGCAAGCTCAAGTTGCGCATGAAAAAAGTCAAACTTCAACATAACACACTAAGAATCTGCCTTCAACGCCGGCCTTCTTGAGCACACTGTGATGTCACAATCAATCAGCCAGATCAGTCCAAACGTAAGACCAGCTGTCTTCGAGAGTCTTGCGTGTGTGGACGGTAACACTAACAGAACCAGAAGCAAAACTCAACTTCGGGTCCAAATGGAAGTGATCCAGCTGATCACTCCACTGTAAAGAAGACATTCTGGACCTTATTATTATTATTCTTATGAAATTCAAGTGAGCTTTTGTTTTGAAGACACGTCATACCTACTACCACTTTAAGAGCCCAGGAATGCCACAGCTATTGGGAAGTATCGTTAATGCTGACTGATGGTTCTTCATTTGGGTTTTGGCTATGCAAATGTACATAGCATGGCGATGAGAGCGCCGTCTCTGGCTGAAACCTTTGACCACTCGCGGTAACCACGTAGAACCCTCAGACTTCCAGATTGCACTCTTTTTTTCCTCCATGACTGGAAAAGTCAACACAGCAGAAGGCAGGCAAAAGGGAAAATTCTATGTAAGATGAAGTATTCCAGATGTAATTTCTCTTCTACCTCTTCTGCTGCTTTAAGGATTATTGGTTCCTTCGACTTGGGAGGGTAAATGTAAGTTTTCACCCTTCATTCAAAGCACTGGTTGAGAACAGCTTCTAAATTCAATATCTGTCTGTATGTAAAAGCAAAGCTAAGAAAGCTGTTAGAAATCACAATGCTATCCTAGCTTTCGTGCTGCAGAGCTCTTCAAAGTCTCCTCATGCATGCTCTTAAAATGCCTTGGGTAAGAGCACATGGACAAGAAAATACAGCCGTCTTTCCTCCGAGTGTGCTCCTAATTTCCGGGAGAGCTCTGACCAAACTCGGTCTGACAATATTATGACTGGAGCGCTGAGTTATTTTGAGGCATACAAGATTTATTTTTCTTTGAGACAGGAAAGTGGAGATGAAGTTCTTGTAAAAATTAACACTGGAAATTCATGAACTAAGAGAAGGAACTGTTGGGAAGAACAAAATGAGCAAATACGAATTATATTTAAAATCCTGTGAAGTAGATTATAACGTCTAAAATAGCATAACTTCTTAGACTGGACTCCGATAGCCTTAATGGTGAAGAAATAATTGATTCATGCAGTGAGTTACATTTTCTATGTAGGAATAAGAAACTCCCCTAAAAAGCTAAAAAAAACCAAACAAAATCAAGTTTACATTCTACTTGAAAAACACGTCTCGTGGTCAAATCATACTAGCAGTCAGCAATGACCTCTTTTGACCTCAATCCTAACCCTTTTCCAAAACGTATTAAAGAAATGAATTGTATGGAAACTACTCAGCCATTTAACTTTCTGTATGAAGAGTTGTTAAACAATATTGTCACACAGTGGATACGCACCAGACAACTGTGTGACAAGTCCTTGTGTCAGCATGGTTGCCTCCCCGCACATAATGAATTGAATCTTCATAGTGAGTTCTTCCTAATCAACAGTGACTAAGCACTTTGCCCAGAGAAAGTTGGACTAGTCCTTAGTAGTCCCCCCCCCACCCCGGCATCCTTTGATATCTGCATGACTAACTGCCTGTGTGAGCGTGCAGTTACAGTAACTGACAACTCGCAGGATTTTTGGCCGTTTGAGTCAGAAATTCTTCTGTTGTGTCTCACTGCTGTGTGGGGCCACAAGCGTGCAAAGCTGGCGAAAGCAGCTGTTGGTTTCCATCCTGAAAACTGCTTAGAAGAGCAGCAATGGAGGGAAAATCAGTAACGTGAGACCTTCTGAAGTCATACCCCATCACCCCGAAATACCTCTGTGTAATTCTGCAGATGTCCCAACTGAACAGAAACTTCTTTTTTTTTTTTTTTTTCCTGATCCCGTTTTGGTAGTTTCAGAACTTTCTCTGGGGTCCAAAGTTTTTGTTCATTTCCAGCAAACATATTTCCAAGTATTTAGCTTATGCGACTTAATCATGTGGTCGTGTGGCGAGAGACTTACAACCTGTCCTCTGCTCAGAGGTGGTCTTTTAATCTTTCTGTAGCCACATTTTTGGATTATTTCACCAAGTACTGTAACTAGTTAAAGCAAACACATACTTGTTTTTCAAAGGATGAACGTGTAACTGAAGCTTTCACTTTTCCCTCAAATTTGACCCCCAAAATTTTGAAGGGCTCTAGTATTTGCAGTTTTCAGCCAGATGTGTCTGTTTCTGACTATAACAGAGGAGTCTTTCTCAGTAGTATGTATAGTGTGTAGTATAAAGGCTGAGCTGAACCTCTAAACTAAGATAAACATTGGACGAGGCAAAGTGAGACTTTGGGATCTTGCGGGGCACCAGAGATGGCAAATAAACACACCACACATGGACTACATGTGTTCTTAGCAGCAGGACTCAAAGACCATCCAACCCACTTTTTAAAATAAATGTTGCTGGGAAGTATGCACACACACACAATACATGGAAATGCACACACCTAAATACATTTCCTGGCCAATAACAGCCAATCTCTGTCTCAGAGATTAGGGTCTGGTCATTGGAGGTTAAATTTAAGAAGGTTGCAATGCAGTTTTCATGAACTGTTTCTAATTAAGGGGATCTGTTTTTATAATATGTGGGCATTAAAGGAACAGACGTCTGGAGCGGAGAAAAAAAAAAAAAAAGAGTCTCCCAGAAACGTATTTTAACAGATGGTCGTATTAACCTGGTATTTTCATCTCCTGTAGTAGCTGCCAAAGCAGAGCCTAGGGAACACGCTAATTTAGTTTAAAAATTAATATATTATACCATGTCTGCATTTATACGCTGATTATATGGTGCTTTCAATGACTTCTTTGATGCAAATATTAGCAACATCAAAGAAATAAGGTACTGTGCAAAAGTCTTATGTCACCCATCACACTTCTTTAAATTTCCCCACGAATCGGATATGGTAGCAAAGCTTGACACGGCTTTTCAACTGTCTGCCTCCACTCTGTGTATAGCTGAACAAGTGTAACGGTATCACCTGCCTGTGTGTACACATGGTTTGAATACAGTATGCATTCTGCTCTGTTTCTTTGTCAGACTTTAAATAGTCAAAATATCTCCACATTACAGATTTGGGGATCTTGTTTGGTAATGCTGTCACTCCCCTTAAACACATTCTTCTGTCTTTTATCTTGCTTACACTCCTAACGTATTGGTGTGTACAGCTGCAACAAACATTAGAACATGCGCCGCTGCCAGGTGCTGCTTTTACGGTCAGCCCTGAGTCCAAAATTTGCCATTTCTTAGTATAGTGTGAAGTGTGACCTCAAACAATCTGAGAAAACTGGACAAGTGTAGGACAAAAAAACAAAAAACAAAGTGACAACGTCTAAAACAGCTATCTCCAGAAGACGAATAGCTTCTGAGAGTCACGTCCTTAAAAAAACAGGGGGAAAGAAATCTAGCAATGACCTTGCACAGGACCTGAGAGATGCATCTGTCCCTTCCATTTCTGGTATATAGTCTCTTCAACATGTGCAGAGGAGGTCAGGAGAGAAGAAGTCTATAGCCTACAGTCACCTGTAAACCACTGCCAAGACAGTAAAAGTGTATTTGGGTAGAAAAACGCAATCAGTCTTGGATTGGCCTCCCCAGTGTTGGACTATCTTGACAGAGAATGGAACAAAAGGCAGACGGCATCCAAAGAAGAGCTTTTATTGTCCTTCAAGAAGCCTGAACAAGCCTCAAGAAGGCTCTTTAAGTCTAGAGAACCTAAAGAAATGGCACAATAGCTTGCCTGGGAGTGTTCAGGCCATGTTGAAGAATAAATGTGATCATACCAAATATTGACTTTAAAGCCTGTTAGAACTGTTTTTGGGTTTGCGTTTCCATTTACTATTGCAGTTTTTACTAAATGAATAAATCACAGCACCCATTTCACATTTTCCAAGCAGAATATAGGATGGTTTAAGAGTTTTGCACAGAAATATAATCTTCAGATTTTACACCAAGGATTTAGCACAACTGACGAGAGGACCACCAATTAAACATGGCACTACTGACACTATTGGCTAGATCTCCAAAAGTCTTGAATGTTTAGATGTAATTTCAATAAAACCCTCGTCTTACACAATGTGATCAAAACATGACAACAAATCCCCAGAGTCAGGAAGAGAACAGAGAACATAGCATTTATTTTCACACCAGATCGCTGAAATGCAGCTTTCTAAAACTGGCAGATGCCCATTTGTGCTCATTTCAGTGACAAACTTTAATTGAGACCTGGGGGGTGCGGGAGGGGGTTGAGTAAGAGGAAGATAATCATGCTTTCCCGGGGTGATGAACAGAGACTGTGCAGCCACAGCTTGCCCTGGTGAATCCACTTTGCGAGCTCTCCCCCATTTTTTATTTTTTTTTCCCAAGGCGGCTCATCAAGCCAACATTAGAGCCTGATTTTTCCATTGTCAGCAAATGCCAGCATGTATTTGCATCAACACACTGCATCTGAAAAGATGCTCAGACTTCTTCACTGCCACCATGTACCAGTATCCGGGGACTGGAAAATCAAGTGTTGTCCCTATTAAAAGATCCTCACCCCCTCTGTACCAAAAGCCTTAATTAAGAAAAGCCTTGAGAATCTTATTATTGTTGTAGATAGCAGAGCACTGGCACTCGATGCACATTTGTAAATTATAGTTTTCGCTGAGTTACGGCCCTAAATCAGGAAATGATCTATTAAGCAGCTGATCAGCAGCAATATTTTCACAATAAAAGCCTAAAATTATTGATTTCAACAAGAATAAAACGGCATGTTGGGTGAACCTAAATGGCTTTGACAACATGTCAGAGTCCCGGCAAAATGGATAACACCATGGTTGTTATATTTGCTATTGTTATCTTTAGAGCAATACGTTGTAAAGAAGTGTTTTCATCAGGTCAATTAGCGAAATCTTCTGGCTTATTTCTTGCACGTTACCAATTCTTTCTAGAATTTTTGAGCCCTCATAAGTTTTTAACTACATCAACTGTCAGAACTGAACAACACACCGAGCTCTGTTATCTACCCCAAGAAGTAACGATCTAAAGCCAAAACCTCATTTTTGTTCAGCACATTTTATTTCTAGAATCGACGTTGAGGATCATTATTCATGTGACAGATATTTTCGATAGCAAAACTTGACCAATGAACGTTTATAACAGAAGCAAGCAGTAGTACTTTGGATGTTTTATCCGTTTTCAGGAGAGAAAAGTGCATGTTGGGTAAACTTTCAAATATGAAAATGTCTTTGAGATCTTATTTAGTCAAAACAGTTGTCTAGTTTATTCATGTTTTAACGCTGTCCAGTGTAGGCTATGGTTTTGAACTAGGGAAACAACATTGGTCTTCACGTGTTGCATATATATAATAGTTTGGATGCATCACATTACTCAAACAGCTCCGGGTGCTAAAGACGTTTTCACATGTGGCAGGTCCTGCACCACAAAGGGATTTCTGCCATTATCATAAAATAATACTGTCGCAACCAATGTCAGCCAGTTTTTAACAGAAACCACAAAGTGCAAATACAGACGAAAAACAATAACATGTTTCTGTGACTGTGAAAGGAAAACAATATATTTTATAAATGACTGTGACAAACCATCTCATATTTGACTGAAATTGAAATTGATCCTTTACTGTACACTATATACCTTCAAAGAAAAGGAATATGGTACACTTTAAGCAACATCTCATTGTGCTAACTTGCTACACACACGGCTTGAAACATGCATTTTAGACCTTTTCTGTAAGAAGCTGTGAGAAGACACTGCTCCCCTCCATAAATCTGAAAAATATTCACTTTGGCCAATTATACTTTCATTTGAATATTTTGGGGATTTCCGATTCGAAAGAAGACAATATCCAAAGGCAAACGTTTTATACAAGCCAGGTGTGCCCGGGGGTTTGGGTTTACTGTACCTTGTCACTGTTCGCAGCAAATGGAGCTAGGCAATTTAAATTTTTAGACAAGGTTGCTGAGGTTAGAGCAATCAGCATAAACCACAGGTGATTTGTCCTTTACAGTAAGCGCACACTGCACAATGCCTTTATTTCAGCCACACCATCTTCTGACTTGAACATTTATTGGCTGAAATTCGATTAAGCTTTCAGAGTATTCACCGAGCTGTTAGTCTACATGAAATGACAGAACTCACAAAGTCACGTCAAAGAATAGAATCTGGAGATGTTGTTGATTTTATAAACTCTGTCACGCATACAGTCATTAGTGTAGTCTAACACCCTGGGATGCATCGGTGTGATTTAGTGGCCTTCAAACATAAAAGGCATTTTGAACCAACCAGCCAACAGCATGAGCTCAACTGAAGATACCACACGGGTTTAAAAATATTCAACTGCTCTATAAATGCAGTTGTTTCTGTGCAGTAAAACCTTTTTGTGTGTACCAGAATATTGTCAATCTTCTTGAATGATCTGTGAAATGGAAAGATCATCCAGTACCCTTTAACCATTAGAAAGAACTTTAGCCATTAGAAACATAGTGATTCTGAGACTCTTCATATTTTAACAGATGATGCTTTCTCCTTGAAGACTACGCTCGAATAAGAACTGGCCTCTGGAAAAGAGCTGTTGGTCGTTATTTTTACAGATTGGACAATATTTCTAAAGTAAGTCCTTGCGCATAATATTAACATTAAAACAGCAAAGAAAAACTTTTTAGCTTTAGCTAGGCACTTGGTGCGTTCTATAAAGCCTGCAGCACAGGTGCCTGAACCCACATTCAGGTCGCTTTTGCTCGAGGCAAAGTCTAGGGTGATAACAGACTGCAGGCAAATCCTGCAATTATACAAAGCCCTGCTGACCTTTATTACCTGGTTTAAGCCTTCTAAACATGTTGATTTGCACGCAGAGGTTGTGAGAGTCGATTATGGTAAAGGGCCATGACTCATTACACAAAACAATAATGTCAGGTGCAAATGTTCAGGACACAATTACAAAAAACAGTCACACTTCTTCAAAAAGCTTTGAATCCGCACGTACATTTTTACAATTTCACTTGAGGCGAGGGAAGTAAAATGACTGCACAATACTTTTTTGGCACTATGGCAATAAATGACTGAAATGTTGCCAGTTGGCTCCAGATTAGACTTCTGAAAAAAGTATGACAAAATGTTCTTTGCAGGTCAAAAAATTATTGAATTATTGCCATGAAGAATCCTCCAGTAATCTGCAACTGATAAGAGCCAAGCACTGAATATTTATTTATTTTACAAAAAAATATGTACATATCCCGAATACTCCTCAACAGCACAAGAATGCTTTGATGCCACTATGTGGTAACATCATTTGGACTGCCCCCACTTCATAACTGAAACCAGACCAGAGCAGAAAAAGCTGGATGTAGGCCTCGTGTGCAGAGCTGATAAGATCCATCACAGCGATGGTTCATACACTGGAGGTCAGAGCTACAACTTATTAGTCCCCACTGGGTAGGATTAAACTGCTGCTGTCCTGTCAGCTTTTCAAATTACGAGCCAATAAATAAAACATTCAACATGCTCAGCTCAACAAACACCTGACAACGTTTTCCCGTTGTTTAAAATGATCAAAACACCAACTGTCACTCACTTCTGGGAAAAATCAAATCGAACCGAAACTCTTAGTAAACATTGACTACATACCCACATATTCTGGTGCAAGTCTTGATAGAGTTTTACATGGCGGGGGGGGGGGGGGGCATGGGGGGGGGGGGGGATGAATTTGAGAGGTGATGTAAACTATGCCTTTGTCATTTTACCAGTCTGATGATGTATCTCATAAATATTCATATAAAGATAAACAGCTGAAGTGCCTGCCTGTCCAGTGGAGGATCACAGAAATAGAAATGACAAAACCCTCTTCAAAAAAAAAAGAAAAAAAAGAGACCGTTGCCCATCATTCCCATAATACACCACTGAAATGACTCGTCCTCAATTATTCCAGAGATGAAGGCGAGATGTGGACGACTTTCTATCCTCAAAAGGTTCCTCCCTCCCCCCCAGCAGTGTATCACATTACTAATCAGATTATCTTCACTCTTCAAGAAACCCGTCACCCTCCAGCTCCTAAACTCCTCATTGAACATGCTGGTTAAGGCGTTTTGGCATTTCCTTTTGTGCTAATAACAAACGCCTCTTAAATACATAAAGTCGTTCGAGGATGTTGAAGGATGAATCTCTATTATCCACATTGTATTTGAAAATTTCAAGTCCAGGTGGCTAATTCAGACCAAACTAAAGTCAAAAACTGTGTCGTGAATATTTTCGTCTTGAACTAATTCTATTATATACAATCAGTTTTCAAACGCTAGTACTGTGACAGCAATGGATTTGTTACACCTTGAGAGAATTCACACAATATAAACTGGCATCTTCTACCATTTCTTAGCATTGCTGCATCTGCCAGAATTATTTTAAGACATTACTTAATGTACTGGATGCTCCAGATTGTAAATAAAAAGCCTGATGTGACAATGAAAGTCATTCTTTTAGCGCTTAGCGGATTAAAAATATGATCAGGATGTTGCTACGGATGCCTCTTTGGATTGAGATCAACACACGGGCCTGCTCTTACATATTTGCTTTCGGTTTCTTGAGGAAAACACAAAGGAGTATTTTGCTGCCACGCATCATTCCATTCCAAAATCCAATACCTCTTTTAAAAACAAAGGCAATAAACCTGCACACCGATCTGAATGATGACTCACTTGTGCAGCCCATAAAGGTCACATTATCAACAACAACACTCATTTGAGGGAAGGAAAAAAAAACACCTGTATTTTCCAAGCCTTACATTGAGTGAAAACTCAAACAAGTATGCCTCTCCAATTTCTGGTAGTGCTCTGACTAACAGCATGCAAACACTTCTGAAGTGCACTCAAACACGAGCCATCAAAAAAATATTTTGTAACTCTTGTAATTGTGCTTATATACAAACTAGAACAGTAGATCATGGCGGGCAATAAAGTTGACAGCTCAGAACTATAGCTGGCAGCTAAAATGCACAACAGAAATTATGGTTGACTTGTAATATGGTTGCAGTATCATGTATACATCTTAAGATGATGTTTTCCCCTTAGTTGGGGTTGCTCCACTGAGAAGCAATGTTTTAATGTGGGAGATTAGCTGGAGAGTATTACACTCCTGTTGTTTGTTTGTTTGTTTTTTGGGGGGTGGGGGTTCAGTGTTTCTTCCAGCTTTTAATGAATTTCAATATTAAATGCTTCCTGTCCTGTCTCACCCTATTACAAAAATAATAGCGCACTGAATAACTACACTCCAGTACAATCCCCTTATTGATAAAATGTTAAAAAGGCTTTCCACGTAGGTACTATTTCCATTCTGTTTTCTTTATTTACTCAGAGTCAGGTCACCCTATTCCTCAACTTATGGTCCTATGGGAAAGAATTAAACCAAATACCTTAAAATTAATTAAGTGACTGCAGCCACTGCCCGTTGTTTGGCAGCTCGGCCATCTGTGGCCATGCAACCATACAATCCCCATGCTGCTGCTAATGGAAAAATATTGATCCTGGTTGTTCCATATTCAGAGAGGGGGGAAAAAAACCACACAGGAGAATGAGAGGTAGAACAGAGTCGATACTGCCTGCATTTGCAGCCCTGCTTTTGTTTGCATTGACAGATGGAGATATTGATGTGATGCACTGCATTAGCACATATGATTGGGAGCCAGTTAAGATTTGAAACTAAAAATGTGTACAGGAAGTCCACATGGGAGACGAAACACAGCAGAATACACTTACTCGGTTACTGAACCAAACAGCCACAGAGGCAACTCCAGGCAAACCCCCCATTTGCTTCCATAGAATTAATGTGATTGCACGATTTGGGAAAAGCCAGTAAGTGGATACTGAGTTAAGGTTATTATGTCCCTACTTTCCTTATTGTCTAAATTAGGGACATTGATAAACACCTTCCACTCCCAGCTCATCACATACAAATTCTTGCATAGCACTCTGATGTGGAGAAAAGCATGTTGCCAAATGAGGAAGAATACCAGCTGACAGAAGTACACACTGCCATAATCGCATGACATCTAACCAGAAGACGGTAGTCCAGTCAGGAACTGCTTGGTTAGGTTTAGGCAGCATAACTGCTTGGTTAGGTTTAGGAAAAGATTATACTTTGGATTTAAATACACCCTTTCACAAAGTTAAACACACGTTTCAAGGGACGCTTGCCTGATTCGAGATTCTCCGCCGTGACCTCGGTCACCACCATTACACATGCCATAACAGAGCCGACACCAGCAGAGCGCATTTGTCTGCGGTCTCGTGCAATCTATTTCAGATAGTTAAGTGACTTCCGTTGAAATCTTGTTGGGGAAAAAGTGATGCTAAAAGGGGGCCAGTGTGTTAAAATGGTAAGACTACATGTCGCAACTAAGCGTCGGTATGTAGCAGCAACGTCTTGGTTGAAGGCGTTTCGGAATCTAATCTAATCTAACTAGATACATTTCTCTGCTCCTGGCATTATTTACCGTGCGCAAGGATCTATCTGATGTGTGGTGCACTCTTGCTATCAGTGTTGAAGGATGTGTGCATGCCATAAATAACTGGATCAAAGGCATCTTTTGATGATGTTATTTTGACATTTACATCTTGGTAAAAATCCTTGAGATTACTGTAGATATAACTTTAAAAATTCGCTGATGTCTTTTTAAGAGTGGAAAACATTAAGGATGCAGAGATTTTATTCAGTGGAAGAGAATCTGTTTAACCTTGAGAGTTCTTCGTGGATAAGTTACTGTCAAACCACCGCCTACAGACCTTGGCACAAATGTGACCACTGCGTGTTTTTTATCCATGTCTTAGCATTCTCGTTTTCCTCAAAGTCACTTTGTCATAGAAATGTAACCTTTTCAAAGAGCAGCACGGCAAAGAAGAAGGGGCGTGCTGATCGATGGGGCAGCTGAGCCTTCAGAAAATGCAGTCTGTGTGACTAAACTGCCACTCTGGGATAAGACATTCGATTGGTTGAGGAGAAATTGCACACGTAAATGTTTTTTTTAAATTTGAATTTGTGCAAAGATAACAAAAGTAACTAAAACTAAAGAAACTAAAAGTTTCTGGGAACCCCCCAGTAGATTCATATGACATATACAATAAATAAATAAATTAATAAAATGCTAGATTGTCTAAGTTGAAAAGTAAATTCTCTTGTGCTGGGGAAGAGGCTTTAAAATGGTTTTTGAGAGAAGTAGAAGAGCAAGGTGAATTTAACGCATTTAATGGCTTTGACGTGTCAACTCAAGTGTAAGCAGTGGAAAGAGTAGGTGTGGGTTTAAGAGGGCGCTAAATGATAAAAAGCAAATGTGAAAGTTACCGTAAACACTAAAATAAGCTTCAGTTACAAGTAAGGATAAAAGGCGAGACACACTTGACATCAGCTGAAGTGTGCAGACACTGTTGGGAGCTGAGAGCATTGTGCTAATAATGTAAGCAGTTTGAAAAATCAATTCTTCACTTAAAGCAGCCAAACTGTCACCTGAAAAGCAATACATTGCAACGAAATTCAAGCGCAGGATATACACGAACACACGATTACTTTTACACAGTTTTCTGTCAACAAATATCGCTGCAAACACATTGAAGCTTGGTCAGCAATCGCTTCTAATCAGATTGTAATCTGAGAGTTACCACTTTAACCGTTTTTCCATTGCGAGGATGACCTACAAAAGTCCATATTATGAGGAAGGAAGGTAAATAGTTACACAACCTACAACTCGAAGAGTTCAGGTCCTGTCTGAGACCACTGTTTACATCAGGGGTCTCCAACTCCAGGCCGCGAGGGCCGGTGTCCTGCAGGTTTTAGATGCGTCCTTGATCCACCACAGCTGATTTAAATGGTTAAACGACCTCCTCAACATGTCTTGAAGTTCTCCAGAGGCCTGCTAATGAACTCATCATTTGATTCAGGTGTGCTGACCCAGGGTGTTATCGAAAACCTGCAGGACACCGGCCCTCGAGGCCTGGAGTTGGAGACCCCTGGTCTAAATCTT
>VURO01021286.1:4821-34669 GCA_015108175.1 Pelvicachromis taeniatus
CTGCATCTTGGGTCCATCGCTTCCCACACCACACGGCTGGCCTTTCTGCGAGCCGTGACAATAACAGACTCTATAACACAGACTCTATAACGGTGTCTATAACACAGAGACTCTATAACTGACTCGAAAACACTGAGACTCTATAATAGACTATATAACAGACTTTATAGCAGACTCTATAACATTGAGACTCTAACATAGACTATAACACAAACTCTATAACAGAGATTATAACACCAAGACACTATAACAAACTCTATAACACAGACTCTATAACAGAGATTATAACACCGAGACACTATAACAAACTCTATAACACAGACTTTATAACGCCGAGACTATAACACTAAGGCTCTATAACACTGAGACTATAACAGACTTTATAATAAACTCTATAACACAGACTGTGAAACTTCACAGCCTGATGGAGGGCCTGATGATTCATGGATAATGAATTACACTTTTCTTTTGATGATTATGAAACGATGGAAAAAAATTGAGCTATAATTATTGTTTTGTCTTGTGTTATAAATTTATGACACCTCTCTAACTGTGATGTTTCCAGACTCAGTTACTGTGTTAAGCTCTGCAGCTCTGGTTTATCATCATGCTTATAATTATGATCTATCTGCTATGGGATGTGAGCTGTGCCTTCCTCTTTATTTCAGTCTTTTTTGTGCTCTGCTAACACTATATGACACTGATGACACAGCTGCAGGGTAGTTTTCCGGCAGCAGCTCTTCAAACACATCATAGTGATATGTTCGCTGTACACACTGAGAATAGTACAGTGTGCTGTTAGTGTCCGTGTGACCGAGCAGAGCCACTCAGGTATAACACCAGCCTCTCTCTCTCAGGTTTCCTGTCTCAGCCATATTGCTGCTAACTATCTGAATGCAGGGAAGGAGGCGAGGCGCTGGGGGACAGCCCACGAGAGCATTGTACCTTACCAGGTAACACCTTCAGCTGTCCACTATCTAACAATAACTGTATTCATGTAACGCCTACAAAACAGAGCTAAACTCAAGCTGGACATCAGAGTAAAAAACAAATGTAAGAAAAGCAAGGCAGAAAAAACATCCAAACAAATAAAACTCAATCAACATTATTAAATAATTTTAAAAGGATAAAACAGTTAAATCAGGAAAATACAGAAGAAAACTGAAAAGTGATGCATAAATATTGAATGATGATGAGAGGTGATAGAGGGACAGCCTTGGATAAAAACACATCTGAAACACCTAATGTTCTCAGTTGTAATTTGAAGGTTGCTTCATAAGTCTTGCTGCCACACGGACAGGCCGTATGTGACAACAATAACAAAACAAAGGGTTAAACTTTATAATATGGCACACCACCAATAATTCCTTTCTAATGAAATAGAGTTTAAATAGTGTTTCAGTGTTAAAATTATATTTATATTCAAATACTTAAAGGTACACTAGAATCATGTTTTTATAGGAAACAAAGAAATGATTATGATCTAAGTAAATTTAAGTATTGTGTAATTTCCTGGTAATTTAGCAGAAAGCTATTTCTCCATCTTACATGGTAAGCAGGCTGTACTTCTCAGGGTACACGCCGTGTTATGTTTTAACCTGTACAGGAAAGGAGACACAGATTATACTGTAGGTGCATTTAAGTGTAGCCCTTAAATGTACCTACAGTATAATTTCTGTGTTTTACTTCCTTGTTTTCTATATTAAAAGTGTTACCAACCAAAGTTTACCAAAAATGCGTCCGCTCTTCTGTCAGTGCAATTTTATGGTTTGACAGCATTTAGCATCTAAAATGTGCTTCAGCCGGACGGTTGAAGTCAGTGAGCCGTGAGTCCGCTGACCGAGTAACTCTATGGCTCTTCTTCTCTGGTGTCTGTCTGAGCATCTCTGCCGGCTGTAATTCTGGTGTGTTTGACAGATTTCCTCCAGGCTTGAGAAGACTCTGAGCTTGTTTATTATTAACAGACTTTATTGCATCTGTGGGAGGAACACACATCTCTGACGCCTTCAGAAACTCCTTCAGAGTAAGATGGGCTGAGTTAACACTTTCAGGGTCGACTGGCTCTATAAACACCTCCTACATTATCCCAAAACTCCTGTCTCACCGTTGCAGCAGAGAGGCTCAGACCTCCCTCTGTCGCTGGCCACTCCCTCCAGCTTTGTTGTGACAGTGGCAGATTTACAGGGAGTTTTCTCAGAGCTTCTAACTTCCAAATATACGACACTCTCAGGCGTGAGCGTGGTCAGAAGAAGAAGAGCTGTTTGAGATCTGAGGAAGTCCTCAGAGTTGACGTCAAGAGATGGAGAGAGCAGGATGAGCCATAATTCAGATGAACAATTATAAAACAATTAGAAGTGATTAGTGCCAGTCATCTTAAACGTTTTAACATTGCTGTGTGACACTGTCTCCTGGGTGGACGTGATTTCCGATTCTCTCCCTCAGTGTCTGCACACATATTTCCTCCTTAAACCAACCACAGAGACAGCTCTGCTCGTGTTAAACGTTTTATGTTAAATCGCTTTAAAGGTCGCAAACGTTGCTTTGAGGCCATCGCGTTAGTTCTAGATATCAGCAGAGTGTGCCCATCCTTGAGGTTGTCACTTTAAGAAATGACAATTTATTTTCCCGATCACATTTTAAGGTTTATTAAAAACATGGGAGAGTTGAGTAAGAGCCATTTCTCTTCTCCCTCGGCTTCTCTGTGGTGTCATTAAATGTGAATTATCTGTTTCTGTAGGGTTTGAAGCGCTCAGGGTTTTGGCTGGATATTTTCACAATAGGATGGAAATCACCAGATGCAGACTGAATACAAACCAAACCATGCAGGAAACCCTGATTAAAATATAAAACTAAATAAAGCTTCTGCTGAAACTGCTCCTGCTTTATGGAGTTTCATATTGAACTATAAACTGTAAACTACTGTTCAGGCAGCAGAAAGTTGTCTTCAGAGGCTTTTAAAAATCAACTTTGAGCTGAAAACAATAGTTAATGATGAGGTGGATGTAACGATGGGCAGATTTACAGAGAGGTTAAAATAGATCCTGGACAAGCTCCCAAACTATTGTCTATATACTCCAAAAGCACAAGGTCAGTCACAGCATCTCCAATAATTAACCTGCTTTTTAAGTATAGATGCATTGAATTGGATCAGACTATTGTCTCTTTAATGTGCTGCAGTTCTTTGTATTGTTTTTTGTTTTGTTTGAGCATTTTTTTAAAAAGTGTTTCTAAAAGTGCCGTTAAACAGAATGGGCGATTTTTAACACGGCTTTTTCCAAACATGCCAGTCTTATTTGGATGCTTACATTATTTTACTTTGCACACACACACAAAATTATTTCACAAAAACCAAAAACGTAGCTTAGCTTCCTTGATGCTAACGATCAGCTGTGTGCCTGTTTGCTGGGTAACAGCCTGCAGTCGTCTGCTGTAGCTTTCAGTCGTCTCCTGAGCGATCACACATCCTTCTATCTTCATGATTCCTCCCACCTCGATGACATTTCCAGATGCTCTGAAGCGCCCCCACAGCATAATACTGCCACCACCGTAAACACAAGGGTGAGGCACAAGGGGAATCTGATAAAGCATGAACTGTAACCTACGCATGACAGAATTTAACTAGATATGCTGAAATGAAACTGGAAACACAACTGAATAATAAAAAACAAAGAAACTCAAAAACACTGAGTCACACGACTCAGGACCGTGACAACTAGTTTTGAGATCTTTGCTTCGTACCTCTGCCGGTCCGTTCTCTACTCGGTGGCTCACTTTCTTGATGATGCTTCCCTCTGCAGTCCTTCACATATGGAAAAGCTGAGATAACTTATAACTTGTATGTTTGTCTTTGTGAGCATGAACTTTTTCTTAAGTCTGAACTGATTTCTTTGGTTTTGGCAGGAAGCTTTCTCAGTGACAGCTCAAACCCTCACTGACATTTGTAAAACTGGATGATAACCCTCATTAACATTCAGGTCTAACTGAACCTGACCCCATGCTTGGACCCTGAATGCAACCAGCCACTTGAATCTTTACATTTCCATTATCTTCCTTGACTCTGATATTTTCTTTATTTCTGGTTCCTGGAACTCATTTCAATAAAATGAACCATTAACTGCTATTACAGTCAGATAAGTAGCAATAAATAAAGAAAGAAAGAACTTCTTCACATTCACTTGTGTTTTCTATCCGCCTGCAGTCTGCTTCACATTACTGTCTCTGAGCCTGGGGGAGATGTTGCTGTTATTATGGAGGTTCATGATTCACATGTGGACGTGCACACTGAGCATCTCACACGCACTCACACACACGCACAGAGTGCGTGATGTTTTCTCGTTCCGCTCGGCGGCTCGATTCTTGTGGTCACCATCTCTAACCAGCCGCAGCTTCATCGTCCGACACTGTTTTAATCCTCGTGTGAACCGCTTAACCCACAATGCAGCGTTCCCTCACCCTCCTCCCTCCCCCAAAGCCGCCAGAGATGAAAGCGGAGCCGACGGGTTCGCCGGAGATCACGGCAGTCGGAACAACAGAATTACTGGTGTTGTGGTTGCGGCTTTTGCGAGGAAGATGTTAGAGCTGAAGAAGCCATCCGTTCCCCTGTCGACGCTTTTTAAGTTCACATCTGATTTCTAAGATGGTTAAATTTTTAAAAAACGGAGACATCCGCCGCGCCAGAGAAGAGACTTCAGAGGATTGGAGGTTGAACTCCGAACTTGGACGGTAATCTGTCTGCAGTCCAGTCGTCGGAGAAGCGGGCCGTCCAGGACTACAGCTGCACTCTGTCAGCAGAGCTTCAGCGTGTCCAGACTGTAGAGCAGAATTTAAATCTGAATTTATATTTAAATTTAGGATAAAACTTCAAACAGTGACAACAAGACAGCACGTGAGAGAAACTTCTGATAAATTCTAATCCTAGTTTACACAGACATGTTAAAGCACCATTTCTCACAGGTAATCGATAAATACCAAAGTCAAAGCTGATCTCAATGTAAAGATCACAAAGATAAACAGCGGGCTGCCCCAGCCTGGAGAGATGAGCACAGACATGATGCACTGTGTTATGAAATAAGCCAAACACACAGTGCTGGTTAAACACGGACCAATCCAAACATACGTTGTGTTGACTCAGCACGCTGGACTGTGCCCCATCACTTTGTTTTTTCCAGTTAGCCTTGAAGACCACATGTGGTTGCATCTACCTGCCTCTCAGTCAAAGAGGCCACGCCCCTGAGAAGGCAAACGTTACACAGTTGCAACAGGTGAATTATAAAACAAACAGTTTGTGTATTAAGCTGTAAACGTGTTTCTTTCTGCTCTAAAGTTTTAACTTGGGCATCTATGGGGACTGGCTCACTGCTGGAGCCTCCGGTGGACATCAGAGGACCTGCAGTTTTTGGCACATGTGCAGATGAAGGCAGCGACTGTGAAACATCAGGAAATGTCCTGTGAAACTAAAACTAGCTGCTGGAGGAGCCTGAAAGTTGTTCAGATAAATGTGCAGATGTGAAGGTCAGCAGCTTCAGGCCTGCAGCCAGCAGGGGGCAGAAGCCGCCCCAATGCAACCTCTCTGAGGACTGTTTGAGGTTTTGTGGGTGAATGTCCCATCGCAGCCCTGTGTGGACTGCATTACCCACAATTCCCTCGAGGCTGAGATGAAAGCGAGGCAGCAGTGTGACAGAGGGGTTAGTGGTCTGAATACGCACACAGCGCAGCGGGAAGTGGCCGCCGTCGAGTGTGTGCGCTGTGATGTGTGACAGCAGCCCTGCTGATGCTTTCATGTGGTGAAGAGTTTTTATTACAGGCACTTCTGTGAGAGCGAGGAAGAGGAGGAGAAGGTGAACGGGGAGATTAGAAAAGGAGGAGGAGGAAGGCCTTTACCGGCTGGCCTTTTGAGGAGGTTTCCTCTGGCGAGCTTCGGGTTATTAACTCTGATCCTTCATGATCTCACAACCTTTTATTTAATCAGAGTAAATTTCATATCTACCTGCTGGGAAGCATCGATTTAATGAAAATGATTTTATTCCCCACAGTCAGCAGCACAAAGTCAGCATCTGCTGCCTCAGAACTTCCTAAAGTCCTGAGCCCCCACCCCCCGTATCCCCAACCCAGGAAACAAGAGTCAAAGTGAAGTAAATTTGATGCAGAGGATCATTGCTGGTGTGCGCCACGCCTGTTCCTGTGACCAAGCAGTTTTCAGCAGTTTCAAAGCCAGAAGACTCGTGTCCTGTTCCACTTCATCAGTTTCCTCTGCAGCGCTTCCTGGAAATGAAAGTGCTCAGTTTTGCACCTGTTTCCAGATCTTTATGATCACAGATGTGTAAAAATAAGTGTAAATGCAAAGCTACTGTCTGATTTTGTTCTTACCACAGAGTGAATATCAATCAGTTTACTCACGTGAGTTTTTCTCCACATTAGGGCAGATGTTCACTCAGAGGTGGACCATGAAGAAATCTATGAAGTTGTTCTGGCAGAATACTGAGACTTATTTCTTTGATCTTATGTTAGTGTATCAAGTTTCTTCTCTACCTTTCATGCTCTGTCCCTGCCATCTGCAATTTTACACTGCAGTGAAAAAGACCTGACCTGAAGCATGTCGATGATGTCGTTAAAGTCCAGCTCAGAGAACGACGCTATCCCAGCGTCTTTTCACTTTGAACATGTGAAAAACAAAAACTGAGCAAATGTGAAATCGGAGGTGACCCATCAGCTTCAAGGCAGTGCCCACATTGCTCATCTAGGTCCAGTAATAGTCATGCTTCATTAATTTGTCTCATGATCATCTTTTTGGATTGTACACAAGCTGAGCGGTGCTATGGACATGATTGTGAGAGCCTGTCAGAGGTGTGTGGTTGTGACCGTGCTGTCTGAGGTTTCTCTCAGACTGAAACGTTGCTGTGTTCATGTTTCCTGTTTTTCTTTCAGGGCTTCAAAACCAAAGACGGGCACATCATTGTGGCTGCAGGCAATGAAAAGCAGTTTGTCCGAGTCTGCCAGGTGAGTCTGTTTACCTGTACGGACACAGACATGTTACCATGGAAACAGCTGGCTTGAAAAATGTTTCTCCCACTCACTCTCTGCTGTCTGTGGGAATCTGCAGGTCATGGAGCTGTTGGAGCTCACGGAGGAGCCCAAGTACAAAACCAACAAGCTGAGAGTCGAGAACCGCAAACAGCTGCTGCACACACTGTCACAGAGGTACACACATACACACTGACACAGAGGTACACACACAGTGTTGCAGACAGACAAACATACACACACTATCACAGAGGTACACACATACACACTGTCACAGAGGTACACACACAGTGTTGCAGACAGACAAACATACACACACTATCACAGAGGTACCGATATATACAGCGCTTTGGGGTCCTTAGGGACTAAGTAAAGCACTATACAAAATGCAGGCCATTTACCATTTTTACCATTTACAGACACACACACACACTCTGACAGAGGTACACACACAGTATGGCAGACAGACAAACATACACACACTGTTACAGAGGTACACACACACTGTCAAAGAGATACACATACATACACACACACACTGTCACAGAGGTGTACACAGACACACACTGTCACAGAGGCACACACACATGCACACAGTCACAGAGGTACACACAGACACACATAGGTACACACACACTCTCATACACACGAACATCTGTGAAGGTGCTCTGAATAGTTTTTCTGTCTGAATAAAATGGAGATGTGGATGAACCTCTTACTTGAAGTCTGCATGCAGTCAGGCTGTCTGTGTGTATGTGTGTTTGTGTGTTACTCTCTGTGTGTGTGTTGTGTGGTACTGTGTGTGTTACTCTGTGACTTTGTGTGTGTGTGAGATCATCAGACCTTATGCTGCAGCTGTACCTCATTAATGTGGGAGCGTTATCAGGTGGAGCTCTTTGATGAACAGCATTGCTCCATCATGTGACTCAGACACCACCAGCCTTGGATGAAGGTGAAGAATCCTCCATCCTCCAGCAGAGCTTGGACAGTATCCAAGCTCTGCTGGAGCCGGGCCTCTCCTCCCAGTGCACCGTTACTGTACTTTTGGACAGATGAAGCCTGTTTGGCGTCTTCCTTCACCACTTTAACCAACTCACCACCAGATGGCGATCAGCTGCTCTCTTCTCCTGAGCGTCCTGACATGTGTCCGCAGGTCTGATGATGTGATGATGAAGTCCAGCTGTGGTCCAGACTGCTGCTGTTAGGAAACATGAAGGCGTTCTTCTGCTTGCACAGAACATATAAGAGCCAATAAAATGAAAACCTTAGAAACATCGTGAAAAACAAGTTCCTGGGTTGATCACTCCTCATGGAACAGTAGATTGGGAGGTGTCTGTCAGAGGTCTCTTCCTGTTAAAAAAGAGTTCTTCCTCCACGTGGTTGCCAATTCTGCTTGTTTTCTCTCGCATCTTCAGTCTAAACATTTTCATATAACATTTGTAAGATTATTTGAGTTGAGTAGATGTGATGACGTTCATTATGGACAAGTTGTGACGAGTGCAGAAGTCTGACAAGAAAACGTGTCTCAGGTCTCGATTGGGTCTGATTAGGCAGATTGTTGTCCCTGGTTACACCCCTCCACATCAGTGTGAGCCCTGAGGTCCTTCATTAGGTTAGTGATGAGGAGACGTGACAGTCTGAGCAATCAGAACATGTCTCAGGTAAACGTTATCCTCTTCATCTCGCCTCGTCTGTGTCTCCGTCAGGTTCCTGCAGGAGACCACAACTGATTGGCTGAAGAAGTTCAAGGGCTCAGGTGTTCCAATTGGGCCAATCAACAGCATTCAGGAAGTGTTCTCTGAGCCGCAGGTCAGTGACTACACTCATCTTCTGAAGTCCCATCTTTGGTTGCATGGAGGCTAGAGTTGATCAGATGAGTCGGGTTCAACTCACACAGAGACGATTATCACGCGTGACCGACTACCAACATGGACCTACGGGCCAATGATATTATAAAGATGTGAGGTGTAGCATGTGATACAGTGTGTGTATGTGAGTATGTGTGTGTGTGTGTCTTGTACAAACATGAATACCATGAGCGGGTACAGTGACTGTTTCAGCTGATTGAATTATCAATATCAACACACATCTGGCTGTAATTAAGCTCCAGCTGTTCCTTCAGGGTGGTGCAGACTCAGTGTGAGTGTGTGAGGGTCACCTGAAGGTCACATACACACAGGTGCGCTACAGCACCCGAGTGTGTGTGTGTTTGTGTGAAGGCTGCTCAACCGTCCCTCCATATGGATTAAAAACACATTAGTCACAGATTACACAACTCAGCATGTCACACACACACGCACGCACACACACACACACACACACACACACACACACACACACACACACACACACACACACACACACACACACACACACACAGAGCTCCAGGCTCATTACTCTGTGTGTGTGTGTGTGTGTGTGTAGATGTGACAGAAACACTGCATGAATCACTCTTTATGTCTTTTTTTGTCTCTGAAATGAAAACAATCACCTCGATTTGTCCAACAGTGTACTCTGTTATCCAATCACATGTGAGAATTGGTCAGTCACCCTGCCCGTCGTCCGGTAACCCCGCCCCCTCCCTGTGAGTCCCGTTTGTTTCCTGGATGTGAATCAGAGCAGGCGCTGACTCTTCATACCTGAATGAATCGTGTCTGGTCGCTCGATGTTTGAATTGATCGGGTGAAATGCTCTACCTTGAACAGATTTGACTCCGCCTCCTCAGGTGCTTCCAGCAGACAGAATTCTGTGAACTGAATGATAAAAATGTTATATTGGAAGACAGTGTAGCATACTTTAGCAGGTTCAGGGGCTTGTTTTACTCTGAGAACCTGTTTGTGATGTTTTCTTCAGACGACCCGACTTTGGTGACTACAGGTGCGCCTGGACTCCGTGCTGGATGCTCCTCGGCATTAATCTTTGTGTTTTGGGAATAAAGAGGCGCCCTGTTGTAGGAACCTTGTTCATAAGTGAGAGGAAGGTGGAACAGTGTGCGATGGTGTCAGTGATGCCTGTTGTCCTGTCACTGGGCCTGCCCTGATTCAGTCAGTAATATATAACAGAGTAAAAAATGTGCAGCACAGCTTCATCTTCTTCATAGAGAAGATGATGACACTCTCCCTGAGACTGTGATGAAATTCCAGCTATAACAAAAACCCAAGCTAATAACATCAAATACTTATAAAAACAGGCTTTGAGGCTTGAAAACAGAGACACTTTCACAGTCACGTGAAGAGACCATGATGATTAAAAGGATGAAGAGAGGAAGAAAAGGTGGCGTGCAGTAACGCCAACACGTGTCCTCTGGAGCGTGCTTATCGTGAAGATCACGCACGAGACGAACACGTGACTGCAGCCCGTCCTCTCGTCCTCTCGTCTGCTGTCGCTCAACTTTATCTGAATGTGTGTTTGTGTGTTTTCAGGACAACAGCTCCCATCACCACCTGGCACGGCCCGTCTTATAAAAGCTATGACTCAGAGAGAGTGTGTGTGTCTGTGTGTGTCTGTCTGTGTGTGTCCAAAGTTAGTTGAAAACAAGTTGCCGGCTCAGAGAGGCAGATGGGCTGGTCTGAGACACACACACACACACACACACACACACACACACACACACACACACACACACACACACACACACACACGCAGACACACACACGTACACACACACACACCTGATGGTGCAGCTGTGTCCACACCTGGGACCGACAGCAGCTGTGAGGCTGTGGTCATGTGACTCGTCGCTCTTCCTGCTTCACTCTTGAACAGACGTCTTGTTGTCCTTCAGGTGAAGCCGTCATGTTTCATACTTTGATATTTAATGTGTTTGTGCTGTGTCACAGTCGGGGCTCACAGGAACTTCTCTGCTGCACCTGTGCTTTATTTGCTGTGACGGAGCTTGGTCAGATCATCAAGATCTGCTTCCATTCCTATGCTGATGATGCACAACTTTATCACCTGTGCATGGAGCTGTACATGTAAGCCATGTGAAGCAGAGCTCAGGGCTGTAGTTGGAATTTACTCCCTGATGTGGACATTTGCACCATCTCAGCGTCCCCAGACGTCTTCCTGGACTCGTCACTTTTATTCCAGGTCCACATCGCATCTGTCACCAGAGCAGCTTCCTTCCATCTCGTGGCCCTTTGGCACCACCCGTCTGAATTGCAGCAGTGAATCGTGTTCAGGATCTTCAGCAAAGCCCTGGAAGTCTGTTCAGCCCCCAGCTTCTAACATGTACTCAGCCAGGGAACATCTCACGCCCACCATCATAAAGCTCCACAGGCTCCCTGTGAGGTCATGCCTTGCTTACAGGATGCATACCTGTGCAGGTGTAGCTCATGAAGCCAGTCAGCACCTGCAGGAAAAAGGAAAGTCACAGCCTGAGTATGAAGCTAATGAAGACGCGATTTAACTGTGTCCAGCAGGGGGCGCTGTAAAATGAGCTTGTTGCTGTCTGTAAACTGTATCCTGATAGGTTTACGGTCTCAGACGGAGTCGATTGGACCAAGTCATCATGTGTGTGTCTGCAGTTCTGGCTGGTGTACTGGGACCAGTTGGCATTAAGGCGGTAACGTGATTGTCACTGGGATTCTCAATATCAGCTGATGCCATAATCAGTAATGAGTGAGGTTTCGTAGTTTCTGCACAGAAGGTCGCGTCGGTCTTGCTGACGATGTTAACGTAATCAAAATGCGTCCTCCGCTGAAGCCGTCCCGCCCTGCGCAGCAGGTCGCTGCGGGCGTCGCCTCAGAGACGAGCGCCGCCTCAGAGACGAGCTTGCTGACAGCAGCTCCTCGCTCATTTATTTTGCTTTCCATAATTGCTCACATCTCTCTTGCAGTAAATGTTTCCCACATGATGGCTGCAATTACCAAAAAAGAAACCTTTTTCAGACTGCTGCTGAAAGCTCTTCGGCTCAGCGGATTGAGTTTCCCGCGCCGCCGTCTTCTGTTTACATGGCCGCCGCTGTGTTTTGCCCGGCGTGCCTTCATTAGCATCCATTTGCAGGCTGTAAACAAATGGAACCACATCAGATCTCCCGTCTGCCGGGCCGTAGATCATGTAGAAGTTAAGTGGGCAAAAGTGGATGGTGGGTTTGTTTTCATTCGGATGTTTCCTGGTTCTTACTCTGGATTTAAAGTTTCCACGAGCTACGAGGTTTACACAGACCGGCCTTTGAAGCTAACGTGGACGTCAGAGCCTGATGAATGTTCCTCCGCTGTTGAACCTGTGAGAGAGGCCGGCCGGGCTCAAGTGGTGGAACCGGAGGGTCGGTGACTCGATCCCCGGCTCCTCCAGTATGTCCATGTGTCCTTGGGCGAGTGTTAGATTAATGTGTTATAGTGTGTGTGACTGTGGGAATGATATATAAGTGTTACACAAACAGCAGTCCATTTAACATCTGATTTTATCAGGACAAGTCATTGGGACAAAAGTGAATTCATTGAATATGTAATGTAAATGTATGAATAAAGGGTAAAAAGTCCTCTTAAGTCCCGCCCCCAGCTTGTCGCCCTGCCTGTCACGTTCGATCCATCCTCTGTGGAGCCTTTGGAAGTGAATGATTTATGGATTTAGCTGATCTTCAGCTATGAAATGAGTTTTATACCCGTGAACTTTGGAGTGTGTGTGTGATGTGTTCACTTTTGTTATGTGATTATTTAGTACTGTCTCTTTACATCCACCCCATATATGTTTGCACTTTTTTATTTCTTGATGACTTTCTCTTTGCTTCATTGGCGAGGTTGTTTGACGTGTCAACCTTTTGCTCAGATTCTCACAGAAACACGAGTCAGTCCTACATTTTCTATTTTCATATTTTTGGTTTGCTGTGATGATTCTGACACAGATGAAGGTCGTTCGTTCGTTCGTTCGTTTGTTCGTTCGTTCGTTCGTTCGTTGCTGCTGCATTCCGACTGTGGTCCACATGAAGAGACGTGTGTGTGAAACACGGGTGTGTATTAACAATAACGACTTAGTGAGTTAATACACACCCGTGTTTCACAGCTGATTCTTAGCTGAAATAACAGGAAGTAGAAGAGACGCTGTGAGGTTCAAAGTTCAGTTTTTGGTCCAGGTGAATCCCACAGTTCAACAAACTTTAAGAAAGGAAGAAGCACAAAAACAAGACCCACAGCTCAAATCCACGACACAAGTCGGTGCTTAAACCTTGGGGAACGAGTTCAGAGCTGATTGTTTGTGTGGCTGCTGAGGGCTGACGCAGGGAGACTGTCAGGGCTGAACACAATTAAAGTTCAGTTAGTCTCCCATGTTGGTGTGTTTACCATATCTGACTGTAATCATAATCAGAGTGCCTGGATTTATCATCCGCTCTGCATGATAATGTCTTCGTCCTGGAACTGATTTTCTCACGTTGCAGTTCTCCTCCAGCTTCCAGCGAGCTGCGCTTTGTATTAAACCTGACTGTAAGGCTGGCGTGGGCTGACGTGGGCTCTGTATGTGAGGGACAGTGTGAAATCAGCAGCACATCCCATAATCCCATTAAAGAAGAAAACCAGTCCATTATAGAGCTGCTGTTTGGTGCACACAGCAGCGTCTCATCAGGATGGCCGGAAGTCACCATCCCAAACCTGAAATCTGGAAGTGATTTGGAAAGACGCTGCTCAGTGCTGGTGGACGGCCTCTCGCTCGCCCATCTGTCTCACTGCCTCTCTGTTCGTCAAACTTTGATGGCGTACGGCGACTTCCTGACTCGGTTCCTTAGATGACGGTTCCTCAATGTCCCTGTTCTGGATCATGGGCCAGGTTCATGTTCTCACTTTTCAGTTTCACTTAGTTTGATGGAAAAATCTATTTTTCTGTTGGTCAGCATCTTTAAATACTACAGTACCCATGAGCCTCTGCTGTCTGTGCTTTGGAGAACAAGGTGTCACAGACTGAACCAGAATCAAACATGAACATAAGGTGAAGAAAGCCACGGGCTCCTCCATCATAAGCACAGCAGTCGGCACTCAGGCTGAGTTGAAGTAGTTTCTCCACCCTTCAGCGTCTCTGACGCCTCCACCTGCAGGAACGTCTAGTTAACAGCTGTTCTCTTATTCTATCTGGATCCGAGGACAAACATTTATAAAGTGAAGGCAAAACCAAACCATCTGCGGGTTTCACACACGTATGTACGTAAACACAGCGTGTGCTGGTCAGGCTCAGGTGAGTGTTTCTGTACCTGCACGGATTACTGATACTTAGAAGGTTTACAGCGAAAGGTTTTCACCGTGTCGGTGTCGGTGAGGTGGAGAGCGTTCTGATCTTAGGGAGGTTAGACGTTTGCAGCAGGAGGTCAAGGGTCAACGCTGCCTAATCCTTGAATATAAGGAACACCTGAGTTTGTAGTCAGGCCAGTGCAGTATGCTCAGTGATGTCACTAAAGATTTCTCACACCATAAAGTCCTCTTTTTATTTATTTTTGGAGTTCTGTGTTGGTGTCTAACCGCAGGAATCAAAGCTCCATGCTGTCATTTCTCTTTCTCTTGATCTTTTACGAATGAATTTTGTCCACAAACAGGAAAAAGTTTGTTTTATTGAATGATTTGGAGGCGTTAAAGGTGCGAGCGCTGAAACCTCACACAGCTCGAAGAACAGGAATTCATCAGCACGAAACAAACGATTTATGAAAAGTGCTTAAAGAGATGGATGAACCTGACTTGGAACAATCATACAAGCAAATCTGAAAATGTGACATCGGCTGACTGTCTGTTCAGTTTATTTTCTCCTTCTCTTTCTCTGTGACACCTTCGTCTCTTCTTTCTGTCGCTGTTAGTTTCTGGCTTCGCCATCTTAGTCGAGGCTGGGATGTCTCTCTTGTTCCCTTATAAACTCACATTTTCGCGTTCTCGCAGTCATCTTTTCCCCCTCACAGTTTCCTGTGTGTCTGCCCTCCTGTTGCTCACTCTCGTCTCCCCCCCCGGAGGCCGGCAGTAACCGACCTTGTTTTTATGACTGCAGACCCTCCGTCCATGTATCAGTCATGCCATCTGGGCAGCGGCCAGGTCCTGCAGAAAACATCCAGCTAAATATGGCTTTAATATCCTGACTACTGGAGGTGCGCTTGATTTATCCCAGCTGAAACCTAAACAGCCTCTGAAGTGGAGACCTAACATGTAAGATCAGATAAATCAGCCCCTCTTCAGGCTGAAACCACCCACCTCTGGCAGCACTACTTCTTACTCCCCACTTAACTAAACAGCGCATCAGAGACTTTACCCTCCACCTACAGTCCTACAACCTGGGATCTGAACCCTAACATCAGTGACTTGCTCACATTGCTGCAGTGTTCATGCTTCTGTTTATAAAACGGTCTAATGCTGCTGTCAGTTTGGTTCTGAAGCACATCCTCTGTAGCTTTGGCTGTGCTGCTGTCCTGTTGTATTTATTGCTTAAGCAGGAATTTGACTTTTGGGATGAATATCTGCTTCTTTTCTTGAAAAAGGTTTGAGTAGGGAGACTGTAATTGGAGAAATAGTGGAACTACAGCTTAGTGTGTTTTCCTTGGGCATGAACGACTGAACTGAATCTTGGTAGATTCAACAGGGAGTGTTGCCTGTGCCACCACCTTGTTTGATGTAACATGATCCTGACCCCTGTCAGGTCTCAGTTCTCACTGGTGATAACCCGACTTTTTACAGAAACGCAGAACAAGTTTTTTTGCACATATGAATACTTTCTATGAGTCTTCCTCGTTCAGGGTCAGGGTCGTTTTTTACTGACGATGACTCAGACCTCAGAGCATGAAGCAGGTATCTTGCTCTGGGAAACTGAACCTCTGATATTTTTAATGTGTTGCTCTTGTGAAGCAAACCTCGGAGCCTTAACCCTGTTTCCAAGGGATGAACTCTCCATGGTGTTGTCAGTTCCTTCACTTTGGAAACCAACCTTTAACAGTGCGGTTTTTATTGCATGCACTGACACTGAACTACAAGAGTTTATGTTTTAATTCATGTATTTGCTCCATTTTGTGGTCGAAGTTCAGTGTTTTTGTGATCTTTAAAGCTCTGCATTTCTTTGTTTGGACATGAGTTCCCCAAATAACTTTTATTACTGTCTGGAAATTGTCAAATAATGCCATAAAAATATGCTGCGGAAGAAGTCGCTCTTCCAGTGAACATTCCTGGGAAACGCTCCCTCCTGCAGGCTGAGCTGAAGGTTGGCTGGAAGGATTAAAGGTGTGAGGACAGACAGAGCAGCAAACCTTCAGCATCTCCAAAGATCAGCCCGACATTTGAGTTGCCAGGTGTTAGACCGACAGCTGAAATAAGAGATAATAATGTCTTTTATTTCTCTGTCTCTGAGATGGATGGATCAAAGCGTGGAAAGACCCGCAGACCCTGATGTGATCTAGTTTACCTTAGAGATCTACGCTCAGACACATTTATGGGAGAGGTGTGTTTGCACTGAGTGGATTAATAAGGGGTGGAAAATACCTGACAGAAGGGTCACGCCGATGCTCGACAACTTTCTACACAATCTGATATATAAAGTGAAAACAGCTGACGGCTCAGAGCCAAGCAAGCCTCGGGTCGCTGTTTGTCTTCACCTTCACCTCATTAAACTCTGTTACTGACCCACTCGTCTGTTCATGCAAAGTGCCGTTTCATCACACTTCAAGGGTCACATCACATCACCTCAGTGACCAAGAGATAAAGTGTCATCCAACAATGATGCAGAGAGAAATCTGAGAGAAGAGCGAGCAGGAAGTTGTGGCCTCTCTCAGCTGATGCTGAATAATGTTGTGAGTTTGTTTCAGGAAGGAATTGATTTAAAGTCTCGACGCTCTGGAGGCTTCCTCCAGGTCGCGCAACCCAACCCCGTCTGTTCCCAGATAACCCGGATAAGCCGCAGGCTGACAGCTGAACGCAGCTCGGGGGAAATATATTTCTGCTCTGGATGAGTGGTGCGCTGATGTGATGAATGTGGAAGTGTGGGGAGGATTTCACTTTCCACCAGCTCAAAAAACCCAGTTAATAGTTTCAATCACGCTGAACTCGAGAGCTTTTGTGTGAGCACAAACAAAGACAAGATACGGTGTTTTGGTTTGGAACTTTTAGGAATGTTTTCATTCCACTCCGAGGACAGTGGCAGGCGGGGAGCGTGACTGGGCGGTACACCTGTCAGATGTAGTGCAGGTCCTTAGGTGAGCTCAGGGAAGACAGAAACCTCTCAGGAAGCAGAAAGGTGAAAGCCTGCAGAGCCTCACGATCCTCATGATTGTGACCTTTTTAAGTCAGAGGTGTCAGAAAAGTGACCCCAGGGTTCACTGACCTGTGGCGTCCAGGCGTTCATAGTAACGTTGCTTGTTGATCCTTTGACGTCGGCTCATTGTGACGCTGGTTCACCTGCTGATTACAGGCCGGTTTGTCCCTGCTGATGAGGAGATGTTGCAGTAGTAATGCTGCTCAGTGTGAGAGGAACCCAATGCCCAGAAGTTTGGTGCACGCGCTCGGCTAACGAGCCGATCTGTGTGCTTCTGACTGAAGACTGCACAGACGCAGTGATGTTGGATCGTGATGTGGAAATTGATCCCAGATTAATAGATGAACACATGAGGAGAGCTGAGGTTTGTCTGTAGTTTTAATGACGCCTGCCTTCATGCTTCAGTCTTCAGCCTGGGCTGGGTGGGTATGAGTTACTCTCTGCACGCTGTCAGGCTCATCTATACGTTATTTCCCTTCCTGTAACTTTCCTCTGTTTTGTTTTTGAGTTTAACATCAGCCTGCCCTGAGTTTGGAGATTTGAAATGGAGATTTGGCTAATTTAGGCTCTCGATACGAACACCAGATGGGTTGTTTCAGCTCGGTAAACAGACGTGATGCTCCTGTAGCTCGGTGACGTCAGCACAGCTTCATCTGTCCTCTCAGGGGCTTTTAGGTGGTTTGGAAGACGCTCACTCGCCCTGCTCTTCTGCTCCGAAACGTATTTTTCTTGCAGATAAATCGCCTTCGTGTGTCTCACGATGAATCGCTGTTATCAGAGGCAGCACTGAGTCAGCAGGGAGAGCTTCTCATAACTCTGCCGCGAGTCGAGTCTGGCTGAGCGGCAACAAAAGTCCTGAGGAAGCACACATGTAGGTGAACGCTGCGGGCTTCCTGCTCCGGAGGATGTTATCAGTCTGCTCCTGGGTGGCACATCCATCATTTCGGATAGAAATCACAGATTATGGAGAAAAACCAAAATGACTGTGGCGTACAAGGACAACACGACCCAGACGTGGGAGAACACTGACCTTCATTCGTGCATTTACAGACCTCAAAGCAAAAAAGATTGAGACAAGTGTTTTTCATTAAAACTCCTGTTTGTGTAGATCGGATGCAGCTGTGCTTGTTACACAACGATGACATTTGATTGATTTTTATGATGAAATAATTCCTCCAGCTCTGAGCACAGAGAGCATTTAGCCTCAAACATGTCAGCGGGAGGTGGGTCACGAGTGGTTCCCCGCCCTCGTCTTTACGCACGCCGCAGGGCGCACAGAGGGCTGAACGTGACGGCGGCGTGGCTCGGTGTCCCGCTCCCACAGCGTTCGCTCGCATTTCCAGGCGTGTCTTCAGGCTGCTTTTGGGAAAAGACGACAATCTTTCATATTTGTTGACAAAACATGACAAGTCATATTCTAAATGATGTGTCTTGGCATACACTTAGACACGAGAAATGCTGTTGCTGTGAAAACAGTTCAGACCACGGTCGCAGACTCTGTTATTAGCGCGCTCAGATTGTGTCGTATGTTTCCATAAATCAAGAGTTTTTAGTAAAAAGTGTGACAGGCTGTCGAGTATAACCCAAACCCGATGTTTATCTGCGTTTACACGGATACAAATCAAACTTTATTAAACACCAAGCGCTCTCAGGTGGGCAAAAGGCCTCTTCATGTATGCTGTAGGTCATCATCATCATCGTCATACTGTAATGATCCTAGCCCATGTATATTTGTGTGTTCTCCAGTCCTGATGAAACGCTGCGTAAACACTGCAGAGGGCGCTGCCAGTGCCAATGTCCATACGAAACACTGACCTTTAAATCCCACAGTGGTAGCAGACGACATCAGAGTGGGGCTAATACAAAGTTTATCTGACATCATCGTGACATGAGACGGATTATGAAGCAGCCCATTGGGTATTAAATGTTCAGTATCTATAATTCATCGTTATTGTTACAGTATATATTTATATTATTGTAATAAATGCTTCTTTTATCAGTGTTGTTCTGCTGAATTTGCCTGTGTGTCTTTCTTTGTGAGGTTATGTGATTAACGAGAGGAACGCTGTGTTGAGGAAACTAATGGAACGACGAGGATAAAATATATTTATGACAGTTTTAGTGATCAAACAAACTTTGCAGGCCCGGCAAAACCCACCTGTGTGAAACAGTGTACATATGTGTATGTGCACACGTTTGATGTAATCACAGTTATAACATTCGACCTGATGTTCCTGACAGTCATTGTTGAGCAGAATAAATGAAAATAAAGTGAAAGATAAACAGTGTTGTTTGAAGCAGTGCGGGATCATGGGAGCGGTGGTCTTCATCGGTGTAATGCATCACAGAGTTCATGTTACCCGCTGACCGTTGATCAGGCTGGTCGTACAGCAGCGTGGCCGCAGTCGAACGCACGGTCGCAGCAGATGAAGGGCGGAGCTTAGAACGTTTGATATACATATTTTTCGATATATATATATTTTCAGTCCAGGAACATTAGTGATTCTAAACTTCAGTGCCCGTGTGTGCGCTCGTGGGTTTGCTGAGCGTTCAGCTGTAGCCGCTCACCTCAGCCCTCTGACAGTATTTTACCTCAGCTTCATCACTCAGAGCGACTAAAGCGACCTGCTGAGAAGTTCATCCGAATCAGTCAGAGACTCACAACAAACCAGATGAGTAAGTGGTGACGTTCCAGGATTTCTCAAGTATTTTTCTCAGGAAACTGTAACAGATTTGGAAAAATTCCTGGGAAAATACTCTGATCTCAGTTCCTGGTTCATTTAGTCTTGGTCTGGGTGACCCCATGTCTGGGTCACAAGTGCACTCATGAAGCATACACAGGTGTGCACACAGGGGTGCTCACAGACACAAACTATGTCTTCCTTCGCTGCTACCTCAAAGCGCTGTCGGTGGTGCCTGCTACACAATAACATAACACTTATTGCTGTGGTGTCGTGTTTATTGTGTTGCTCTCTTTTTGCTTGTTTCCTTCTTTTTTTGGTTCACCTTCTTCCCCTCTGTTTGTCTTTCTCTCTCCCTATCCTATGTCTGTCCTGTCTGTAATAAAATAAAATAAATAAATGAATAACAACAAAGGTCAATCAAATGGATCAATATGGCAAGGCCGTGATGATCCACTTGGTAAAGTAAATCCATTAAATCCTACAGAGATTAATTCTGATCACTAAAGAACCAAACGGGACAGAAAACAAAAAAGTCTGACAGCTCTCTTGTATGGCGAGCGTCCCTCCCAGTTTGTCTCTGCGTTTTTATGACAGCTCTCAGATCCCTGTAATTCCAGCAGTTTGTTTCCTTCCAGTGATTACGGCCTCTCTGTGACTGCTGAGAGAGCGATGGCCTGAGCACATTCGTCTTTTTCTTTGTCCACAAAGACTCTTGAAACTCAATTAGAGGAGGAGTCGTTCCAGGCTTGCCGTCTCCTGAGTGTAATAGCTCTTATCATGTGCGGGACACAGTGACGGATTTATTCCTCCGTCTGAGACCCTCCTGGATCGCTGTGTATGTTTTGGAATCTTTGATTGTATCCCGGTGATGTTTGAAGATGATCAGAGTGAGTTAGAAACTCTGTTCCTCAGATTTGGCGTTGCCAGGTTGGAGATGCTCATCATCATTTGACGCTTTAAACGTAGAGGAGATTTAGCAGCCTGAGCTGTTTCCACTAATGAGGCTGAAGAGAACAAACAGCTCTGAGGAAATGACACACGTGTGTTGTTGGTCATGTTGTACTGTTTCATATGAACAGCACGCTGTAGACGCGCACGGAGGTGAGCGTGAGTTGAAGGTAGGTGAAGGAACGCCATCCAAATGAGCTGAAGGACGAGGACCACAGAATGGGCCTTATTTAGTATAGGTTCACTGTCAGATCATAATCTCTGTTGCCAGATGTCAGATACCCACCAACAGGTGTGATCTGACACTGCAGATGTGGGAGTACTGCACACCCAGAGATGACTGCTAAGAGCTCATTAGCCTTGGCCGTTGTTCATATCCAGTCTATCAGATTTGATGTGATTGTAGCTGCTTTTCCTACTGCTGTCAGGTTAGCTGGGCCTAGCTATACTCCCACAGATGGAGGTGCTAAATGGGGACACTTTCAGAAGCTAACAGCTGTTATTTTTCAGATAAGTTAAGACATTAGAAAGCTTTTAAAAGAAGAAGAGCCACATTAGGTGAAAAGTTTCATTCAGGGCCTGAAGAAAACCCGACAGCCAAGGTCACTGGTGAAAATGTTCCCCAACCAGTTGCTGAGGGTTGTTCATGTCCAGGTTGTGTCACAAGTTACTTCCTATAATATCTGCAGCTTCCATGCAGACTACGGGCAGGCACGGCAATCTGCAAGCAGCACGCTCTTAATGACGACCTCACTTAGTAACCCACCCACCCGTGCAAGACACACCTCTGGGTGTGGCCGAGTCTGCCAGTCTCTTCTCTATGTTGTGGCTCCAACCACAAACTGGTCCCATGTGACTTTGGCCTAACCATACTCTACCTACACCTAACCCTGGGCCGCTCACTGGTTACCTGTACCCTGTATCTAAAATGATGTGATGCCAATGGGTGGTTTACCTGCGTCCACATGTCACACTGACACCAGAGACAGCAGGTGATAAGAAAAGGCTTCTTCCAGAGTTCACTTCAAAGGTATAAAATATCTATGTAAAGGTATGATATTTGACATGTGAGAGATCCTGAACCCTGACGTGATTTTTTTATTTACTTTGCGGGTTTAAGTGTCATTATCTGACATTTACATGACCTACACTACAAAGGCTTTGAAAAGAAGAGAGAAGTAGAAGCTAGAAACATTTTGGAGTTAAGGAAGTTTCACCATCTTTAAAGTAGTGGGAACAGTTTGATTGAATGGCCGTTAATAAAGCAGCTCAGTGATGTAATTAAAGTTTTACTCGTCTTGTTTAAATCACTTCCTTCTCTGTGATGTTTGAGTGAAGTGTGTGTTTAAAGGAAAGGTTGGCTTCTTAGTCTCCATGACGCAGCAGAGTAAACGAGTCCTGACTGATCTGAGGTCAGACGAACCTCCTGTGGTGTTCGTGTGTCAGCACATAGTGAGCGTTTAAAAGCACTGTGACTTTCTGATGCTCCCAGCTCGTCCTCTTGTTCTTCATTTACAGCGACGGCGTCACATTCTTATCGTCGCCCCCATTTTGCCGCTCGCTTCTGTACAGCCTGTTCCCTCTTCACAGTAATTGCCATCCATCGCTGAGCGGCTGAGCTGTTTATTTCTGAAGACACTTGTACCTCGAGTACCTGCTTGGAGAAAATCGCCTCTCAGTCACGACGTGTTCAAGCCTCTGGTTCAGCTCGCTGTGAGCCTCCCGGCAGTGAAGGACGTTAACTGAGCTCTGATGAAGTAAACAGCAGCTTTATTCAAAGGACACTCAGTCAGGAAGTCAATCAGAGCTCACATAGAGCAGCTTTGTCCTAGTACTACAGTATACAGCAGGTACACCTGGTCAGCTTCGGATCAACCAATCACAGGATTACAGGAAATAAACAGTTTACCCTCAAAGGTAAACTTGTCACAGCAGCTGCTGTCTACAGTGTAACCTGAACAGGAAGGACTGCTCAGTCTGAGGAGGACGTGCTGATGTTGAGCTGGTTCTGCGTTTCATTTTCTCCGAGTTTTGCACAGATTTGTGATGTTTATTCATCAGGTAATTATCTCCTAATTTCATGACTGAGTTATGACTCAGACGGAGGGTTTGTTGGGAGATTTAAGAGTCGCAGCCTCGGCGCCCCTCGGCGCTCGCTGCCTGAATATCGATGAACTCGAGTCCTGACATCAGCTGAGACACGGCGCGGTGATGACGGTGAAAAACAAGTCGATGAACTTTGTGATTTCACACTTTCGGCTTCATTAATCATCCATCGTGACAGCTGTTTGGGTTTGAATCCAGGTCAAAGGGGTGTTCCCTCACAACCTGGAAACACCTGGAAGATTTGGAATTCCTTGATGGTGCTTTCCAGGAAGTTTTATTTTCTAGGTCCGAGTTTCCTTGTGTTTGCTAAACTGAATGTCATCAGCTACAGGTAACCCTATCTGTGCTTCTGAGCACGACAGAGCTTTAAATCTGGTAACCATGGTGATGCTGAGGGGTGGCTACACCTGCAGCGGCATGTTTAATGTCAACCAGCAAAGACTGGGGATCGAGCAAGAGGTAGAAAAACCAAGTAAAGCTGGGGTCAGAGGTCACAGGGCCAGGATTCCCCCCATCAGAGCAGATCTTACAATCCTCGAAACGGTGGGATTATGAACTGGGATAATGAAAGGAAAGCTTTGAAGATGGAGGTGAGGCCTGCTGTGGTAGTTTGGAGGACAAGCTGATGATGTTCAGATGTTCAGTGAGCAAGATGGAAAGGAGTCCATCAAAGGGAAGGCTCGGTTAGGGAGGATTGAGGATGAAGATGCAGCTGCCAGGCAGGAGGAAAAGAGGAAGACCTCAGAGAAGATTCATGAATGGGGTGAAGGAAGACATGCAGAGGGTTGGTGTGACAGAGGGGGATCCTGGGATAGGAGGAGATGATCCACCATGGCGCCCCCTACAGGCAGCAGAAAGAGGATAGAGACGAATTTGTATAATGAACGTTTTTACCAGTTTTATAAGAGTCAGTGAGAAAATGAGCCTACTTCATATGTGACCTCAATAAACACTTTCCTGATGTTCATGGTCTGAATCTCTGCTTTAAAATCTTCTTGAATAAAACATGATGTTCATCATCCCATTATTTCCAGAATGAGCATCCTGTTTTCTTCAGTTCGACCATAAACTCATCAGGAAAGTGTTTACTGAGCTCAGAGATCAGAGGCAGGGACTGCAAAGGAAGTTCATCACAGCCGGCTTCCGCTGTGTCAGCTCGCCTAAAACCTAAAACCTCAGTCTGAGATAACGGCCTTCACCTCGCCCTGAGCATGCTCGCATAAAAAGGGGAGGTTTACAGGTCACCGGACTTTATCCAGCACAAGAAGATCCCCATGAACGCCAACTGCTCCAATCAGAGATGTGATCAGAATCTATGAATAACACGAAGAAGAGAAAAATAGTACACTGTTGAAAATAATCTGAGATGAAGCTGCAGAGTCTGGGTATGTGTCTGAGCGCGCTCAGTACTGCCGTTTGTTTCTAGGGCGATGTCTGCACGTCAGTGCTGTGATACCTGAAAGCTTCCTTCATCTCTCCTGTGGCAGGTGGTGCTGCATCATTTGCATTGTCAGGTAGACTCGTTGTCTCGTAGACTTTTACAATGACAGACTTTTTAAAGCCAGAGGAGTCGCCCCCTGCTGGTGGTAAGGAAGACGCAGGTTTAGGTCTCCTCATCAAAAGAGTGCCAGAGTTTCAGAGCGTAGTTTCTTCCTCTGCTGCCATTCACCTTCTTCCTCTGGAGGATGATGGTTTTATGTGATTTAATTATTCGGGGTGTTTGCATGCTGCGACGTGACTTTCCTGTCTGACTGTTTGGTGACTCGGTCAGAGGTCAGAGGTCACGCTGTAATCGAGGGACTATCGCGGCTTGTTGCAGGTGCGTCTGCAGACGCAGCAACAGATGCTCGTTAAATCTTTATTTAACCAGGGAGAGCTGAGAGAGGTCTGCACTGCTTCACACAGCCATGTGAGCACACTGGGAGCAAACCAGTGCAACCAGTCTAATCACAGTGCGAGCGCCACAGAGGAAAGATTGATTGACTTGGCTTCTGTCCAGCCAGACGTACGTATTTCTCCTTTCTGGTTGTGCTTTGCATCAAACCTGCTGAAGGCTTCAGTTCCACCTTCCTCAGAAAGAGCGCTGCAGATCTTCGGTGACAGAAGGAAAACCTCATTGAGACTCTCTTATGCAAGTAATTAAACAAAACAGAGCTGAGGTAGGGTCACCTCCAGCTGTGGGGGGTGATTTTTATCTGTTAGGGTAATGTTTCCATACGCTCACATGAAGAACTGAAAGAATTTATTCTGTTAAAATCCTAAACTCTGGTTTCACAGTGACTGTAAACTAACTTTCATGGTTTGATTAATTTATTAACAATGGTTATTATAACTTATTACTGAGAGCTGCCTCGTTTAATGTTTTTGACCAAAGGGAACAAACGCTGCAGTTCCTCGGCCGGCCAGCAGAGGCAGCAGTGAGTCGGTCCCACAGACCCATGTTTCCTGCCTGATTCAAAGACTGGTCTCATGTCTGGGGCTCTCCTCAGCTCTTTCCAGGAGGGTGGTACGATTGCCCCTCCAGTGGTCCTTCTTGGGCTCTCATGCTCTGGGGGCCTCTGGATGTCTGGGGCCTGGATCTCCTCCGTGCCTGCTTCATGCCCTGGGGGGCGGAGCTATGGCTCCCCACACCCTCTAGCAGATTGTTACATGGAAAAACCTTTTGAATACAAGCGAATACACCTGTCTCACACAGACAGGTGTGCACACAGGTGTACACATGGGTACTCACAGACACAAACTATGTCTTTCTTCTGCTGTCGGTGTTGCGTGCTGCATAATAACGTTCAAGATTTAGTATTTACTGTTAGTTGCAGTTATCTAGGTTATTGCTGTGGTGTTGTGTTTATTGTGTTGTTCTCTTTTTGCTTGTTTCCATCTTTTTCTTTGTTCTCCCTCTCCACAGGTGATCCAGTGATCAGTGTCTTCTCTCACTGTCCATCTTCCCCTCTGTTTTTCTTTCCCTCTCTTTCTTTCTCTCTCCCTTTCCTATCCCCCAGTCATGTCTGTCCTGTCTATAAAAACTTAAAATAAAATAAAATAAATAAATAATAACAAAGGTCAATCAAATGGATCAATACGGCAAGGCCGTGATGATCCACTTGGTAACGTAAATTGGTCCGGAATCTTTTTTGGTCTTCAGACAATAATTCTGATGGCTAAAGATCCAAAAGGGACAGACTGTTTGGTCTCCAGAGATCATTTCCCCTTCATAACACCTGTTTATTACTCACCTGTTTAAACTGTATTAAGGTTTAGAGTTTGCAATATTAGGGGCGTGGTCTCTTTGACTGGCGGGTGGATGGTGACACAGGTGGCTGTAGCTTCACCTGAACTGGACCTCTGGATCTTGTATTTGCTGTTGGAGCCTTTTGGACCATTTTAATGACATCATGTGACCAATAATATGGCTGCTGTGAGGTTACTGTGGCAACAGAGCGTCTGAGAACGCAAGGCTTGAGCTTTGGTGAAATTAGCACTAATCCAGAAATCAGTGTGTGACGTCACAGACTGTTATTTAAAAATCATTTTGAACTTATTTTATGCTTATATGTAATATTTAGGACCTGTTACCTCTGATGTTCTCAGGGTTTCTGAGCCGTCCTCAGTTCACGTCCCTTGTGGTCGATTTAAACTTCTGTTTACGTCATGAAGAGTCAGATGTGTAGAAATACGTCCTCTGCACCGCTCCAGTTAATTTCACAGCTTTCGCATGATGTATTGAAACTGCAGTTTGGAAAGAAGAAGAAGAAGAAAGAGAGGAAACTCTCCACAGACTAATTACACCTCTTTATGAAAGCTTTTCATTCAGACCTGAGAACGTGCCTGGTCTTCATCGCAGCCATGACGGCTCTGAACAGCACGTATTAGACTCTGTAATTGTTAATCCACCAGGATTACATGAAGGCCACAGGAGTGACGAGGTCAGATGTCCCAGATGTCGCTGTGACCTCTGAGTGACCGTGTGGAGGAGGAATAAGTAAGGCTTTTTGTTGACTGTAATCAGAGTGGGCGGAGGACGTGATGGTGCTGAGGGAAAGTAATGTAAGGAAATAATCAGCGGCGAAGCCTCAGCGGCCTGCGCAGAGCAGCTCTGGGACATCTGGGAAAGTGTGAGTGGTGGATTTGATAAAGTCCAGGTACGCTGAAGAATGAGAGCCTCGCAGATTGAATGTGAAACATGGACATGGTCTGTAGACAGACGATGTGACGGAGACGCAGAGGGCGGAGGTCTGTCAGAGAGGATGCAGCTTTAATTGAGCTGCACGTACAAACAGGCCTTTCGGCTGAGCAGTCGGACTCCTTCCTGCGTTGTGGACACCATTTGTTCTGAAAAGACGTCTGGCCCGTTCAGTCTTCAGACTTTACATGACTAACAGATCAAAATATTCTTTCTTCTTCTTACGCTGCTGGTGGTGCAGAGCTTCACTTCATGCTCTGTCTGAAATGATCAAGTCAGGCCAGTCGGGTTTGCACTGGTGGAAATGTTGGACTGAAAGTTATTAGATCAGTGTAATCAGGAATTTGTCACATTATTTACTGCCCCAAAAATTAAAGGAACATCAGATCTCATGCTGAACATATCTACACTGATATATGAAAATGATCAGCCTGCAGAGTGAAAGTTCAAAATGAAGCAGCTACTCCATTTGATCAAAATTTCACTGCAGAAACTCGAAACGGTGCCCAGTATGTTCCTGTTGTCAAGCATGTGCTTGTTTACATGCTTGACAACATCAGAGTCCTGGAGGATCTCCTCCCAGATCTGGACCAGGGCCTCACTGAGCTCCTGCACAGTCTGAGGTGTGACCTGTCTGCGTCAAATCGACCAAAACATAACGTCCCAGAAGTGTTCTAGTGTATTTAGGCCATGTGAGCGTGGGGGCCGTTCAGTGGTATCAGTTCCTTCATCCTCCAGGAACTGTCTGCATACTCATTACTGTTCACCAGGAGGAACCTAGGAGCCGCTGCAGCAGCACCCTGATACCTGGCAGGTGCCGAGCCTGTAGAGGTCTGTGCGTCTCAGACCATCACTGACAACCAAACAGGTCATGCTGAACGATGTTACAGGCAGCATGAGGTTCTCCACAGCGTGTCCACACCCTTTCATGTATGTAACATGTGGTCAAGGTGAACCTGCTCTCATCTGTGGAAAGCACAGGGTGATAGTGGTGGAACTGCCAGGTCTGGTATTCTATGGCAAATCCAATCAGGCTCCACGGTGCCGGACAGTGAGCACAGGGCCCACTACAGGATGTATGGCTCTCAGGCCACTCTCAGTCTGTTTCTGATTGTTTTTGGTCAGAGACATTCACACCAGTGGCTGCTGGAGGTCATTTTGTTGCCCTTTCCACACAGAAGGTACCGATCCTGCTAATGGATTAAGGCCTTCTACGGCCCTGTCCAGCTCTCCTAAGTGCCTGTGTCCTGGAATCTCCCCCATGCTCCTGAGACTGTGCTGGCAAACCCTCTGACAGTGGCACGTAGGGATGTGCTGTCCTGGAGGAGTTGGACTACCTGTGGCATCTCTGTAGGGTCCAGAGATGGTCTCATGCTACCAGCAGAGACACTGACCCTAGTCAAATGCAAAATCAGTGAAAAAACAGAAAAGATGAGGAGGGGGAAATGTCAGAGACCTCTACCTGTATAACCGCTCCTGTTTGGGGGGTTGTCTCAGTGCTGCTCCTCTAGTGCATCCGTTTTTAATTTCAAACAGCTGAACCCGATGAACCCTCTCTGCTGCTTACCTGACCAGAGCAACGCCCCAGAAATGTGACATGATGTAAAATGTTAACTGGATTTACTGCTGCATGAGTTTACAGCCTTTTTCACTCTGTTCAGTTTTTCTAAAACTAAGAGCAGTTCATGGAAACAGACTATTATATCTAAGTAATTATTATATGTAAACATGAGGTATGGGCGAACGTAGCATCATAAAGACTCCCCTGTGCTTCAGCGGCTCTTACAGATATCATTATTTATTCTTCTTGGATAAATCATTAAACCATATCTAAGAAATAAACCTGGTGTAGAGAGATCTGTGACATCCCTGCTCTGCGGTCACTGCAGTTTTCTGATCGTCTGCTGCTGCACACCTGAGCAGAACTGATTATCACACAGTGGAAAATATTTGATGACCCCAGAAGAAAAGAGGGAAACTATTCAGTGAGACAAGGAGATGAAGGAGTTTGTGCAGACAGAGCAGCAGAGGGAGTTCACTTATTTTTACTGAGCTGAGACTTATTAATCAGGAACTAAACCTTCCCTGGAAGGAGAAATATAATTTCACACAACCTGAACCTGTGACACGCCAAGACTTTTCCCCTGATAACCAATAACAAGCCGAACTTCGTCCGGTCCCTCCATCCAGCACACAGACATCGGCCCTCCGCCTGTCTGATAAAGCAGAAACACATTGAGTTTAAACTTTATTCAAAAATGAAAATAAAACATAAAAATGATAAAGATGACAAATATGTGTCGTGATGTTCAGCAATCACTGCCACCACTGACCCTGAGCTCACGAGCTAACGAGGCTCAGTGTGTCGCAGCCTGTGATAGGCTCGTTAAAGGTGCTGATCACAAGCTGGAGCGATGCTATTGATAGTATTGTTATTGCACGGTGTGTGTGTGTGTGTAAGAAGGTGTGTTTGCTCCAGCACTACATGACTTTTTTAAAAAAGCAGCACCTGTGCAGGTGTTTGTAGAGGTTTGAGACAGTTACTGATTATTTTGTGTTTTCTGTGTCACAAACCAGGACTTGACACACACAGACACCCACACACACACACACACACACACACACACACACACACACACACACACACCACTTTTTCAGCAAATGCAATAACATAGAGACTATTGTTTTGTGTTTTTTTTGGGGGGGG
>VURO01021287.1:8161-23775 GCA_015108175.1 Pelvicachromis taeniatus
AAGTCACCAAAGTTTATGTCAGGGATTTTTCAAGTGCTGACAGCGGCCGAGAAAAGATTGCGGCTAGATGCTTGACATAGGAAATACATAAGCACATACAAAAAGAAGAATTAAGTGAAGCAGGGAAAAGTAATTACCCTGTGGAGGGACATAAGTGTGCTGTTTATGTGTGTTTCCCTTTGAAAGTCTCTCTGCAGTTTTCAGTTATGATCATCCAATCTGCTTCCCTTCACCCCAAGGTTGGTTTGAATGTCCAAAACTGTCCCCAAGCCTGCAAAACATGGACAGCGGACACACAGACAAGCGCGCACGCACACACACAACCTCAAACAGCAACACACACAACAGGCTCCAGGCTCACAAACCCAGCCAGGCAGTTTGACTTTCTTTGGGGAGATGCTGGACTTGCTCCACCCTGCTGCCCAGTGCCAACCAAGCAATTCTAGGCCAGTCTCTGTGCCAGGCTGGACTCTTACATCAGAAACACAGCAATGCATCATCACTAGAAACTACAAGGAAACTCTACATCTATCCGCATTATATATTTGAATGCATCTGAATCAATTAGCGGTGATCTGTGGCATGCATGTAGTGGTTTTGGAACATATTTTGGTAAGAATTTGTGGTGTAAACTTATTTTGTATACAGAATATTGTTTGGATTTGGTGTTTTTTTTTATGTAATCACTTAAAAGGTGTAATTTAGATTGGTTAAGATGTTACTGCTTTTACTGCTATAAGTACCTCATAACAAATAAAGGGATGCATATTTATGTCCACTGTGGCACACATAAAATATAAAAATGCATAATTTGTGATACGAAGGTTGTTTCAACAATGCAAATCTACATGCCTCTGGGTAGTTGTGTGCATCAGTAAATACTTATTATTTGGGCTTTTTTTTTTTTTTTTTTTTTTTTTTTTTTTTTTTTTGGGGGGGGGGGGGGGGGGGTGCTAATCGTGATCCAGCTGCTGCACTGTTAAATAGATTGCAAGACAATTGCAAGACAATTTCACATCAAACTCTAGAGTCTGACTGCAAGTGCTTGGTTTATGGCAAATAGGATTTTAAAGATACTTCATTTAGGTTCCCATCTTCCCATATTACATGCATGTACTAAAAGTCTGTTCTAAAAGTCGTGTGCATGAAATGCTTAAAGCATTGTGGATGAGAGTCAGAAAAACCTTCCAACGTAATCGTTTTCCCAGTCCTATCACAATCCTCCCTAGTGTGCATTACAGATCCAAAACATAACTCTTAATACTCCTCAGAGGAATTTATAGTTAGCATGTGTGCTCATGAATAAAGATGTCAGGGCTGACAGTGCAGTGACTGGGAATGAGCAGCTTTCAGAGTAGATGCATTACTCGGGTATGGAGGACACAATTCACATGCTGCTACTGCTTTAAGGGAATAAAAGATTCATGCCATCCTTGAGAGAAGTAGCCCTATTGATTCAAGACAGCTGACAAATTGAAGCTGATAGGCAGAAAGTGGTTGCATTCCATGTCTCCTAACTGTATTTGAACTTATCAGTCCTAATGCAAATCAGTTAATCCTTTGTATTAAAGCTCAAGCACACACTGTACATCACAAATCATGAAATAAACCAGTTTTAGCACAGGCAGGTTACCAATGTTCTGTTTCTCCCCTTTTTCATACATATTTTTCTCCTAGTATTGGTTGACTTTTGATGAGTACCTAAAATGCCAGTGTTTGAAGGAACTGAAGTAAGACAGGTGTAGTTTGGTCTCCCCTCCCACCAATAACTGCAGTAAGAAAGTAAGGTTTGGATTTGAGGAAGCTGTGCGACATCAGGAGCAACACAGCTTTATTTCTCGTTTCACTTAAAAAGCAAAAAGTTAAGCAGCTTATGTGAATGCTTAGAAATTAAAAGTAGGGGAACAATAGCAACCATGGGAGCACAGCAAAGGCCTTTCGCGCCACACCATTTGCTTCTAATTTATGTGCTTCCCTCTATGTAAAGAACCTTGACGTGCTGTTAGAAGAGATACCACATATGCCATGTTCCTCTGGCTATGATACATAATCAATGAGATAAATGCTTTCCCCTGGTGGCTTTGTAGAGCTATCCTATTCCACAGGGTGTAATAATACTTTGTACCTGAATGAGTATTAACAAAAGGAAGCTGACACCATGGAGCAGAGAGAAGTTAAATGGATAATGGCGACATAACAGGAGCAGCTTAGCTAATCATGCTGAATGATGTGGGACATGTGGTATGCTTGGGTGCAGAGTTTCATAGGTGGCATTCCACCAAGGGGACTGCAGGGCCACGTACCCCTACTGAGGGTTTAGTGGCAGGGGAGTGAGAGGACAGGGGGACAGGGAGTGCCTACAGTACATAAGGTGTGCTGCGGAACACTTGGATGACTACTCTCTAAAATAGCACATCCATTTTTCATCACGCTGAGCCTTCTTTGGTGTCTCGTAGTATGAGGTGAAGCAGATAGAGTTTTCTCCATCTGGTTATATTTCTTAGAGGAGAGCCCGTGCATGCAGATCATTTCCAGTCCCATTCAAAAGTTTGTTAAAACATGCTGTAGCATGAGCTCCTTTCAAACACAACAAATCGAGTTAAGCTTAATTAATAACTGGAAATTGATATTGATTGTTCCTGACATAACCCTAACAATACTTGCATTAGATATCGCGAGTAAATCGTGGACTATTTTTAATGTCATGAGGTTCTTGTACTGGAGTTGGAAATCCAATTAGCTACTGTATATTATATACCCTTCAGTTCGTTTAACCTGCCAACATCTGTACCAAATTATAATTAAAAAATCACAAAGCAAAATCTCACAAACTAATAAACATAAATGCAATGCTGCGTCTGCTGGGGCTGATAGTTATCCCTGATGGCTCTGAAGACACTGATTGAAGATGAAATTAGGCCAGTGCATGTAGCTTACAGCGCTCTCGTCGAGGCGAGATATTTCCACAGGGTCTAAGGACTCTAAACAAAGAACTAGCTTGCATGGCCTCTCACTACACACACCAGTCCTGATGGGCTATGCCCCAGTAATGTTGTATATTGGCTTAAGCAGAATAGCCCTAAAAGAGGAACATGTCAGATTTCATTATACAACACTCACTAGTAGTTGTGGGGCTGTGTTTAAAAGCTACAGTACAGTTGTGTAGTACATGGTTGGAAGGATACAAACAAAAAAATCTGCACTGAACAATGTAACATGCTTCTTCCCAAAGCAGATCAGCTTACATAGGACAATCTGAAGCCTTAAGAAACACTACTGTGTACAAATATGAACACAGCTTTGTGCATTTATGCATCTTTAAGACAGCTTCAAGTTGCACCACAGCTTTTTTTTTTTCTTTGTTGCTCATCATTCCAATTGTGTTGAAAGGTTCACTTGATTAAGCAGCAATGTTTTAATAATTGATGATGGAAACAGAATCTACAGTAATGAAATTTCCATCATGTATAGGGAGCTAGTCTTAATACAGTGTCCAGTCTTTCAAGCAGGTGTAAATAGCATCTCTTGGCTCACAGGGGAAACAGTTTATATCAAGATCTAAAAATTAACACACCTTTACCCTTTCACAAGTAAAAAAAAAAGTTTACTTGTCAAAGATGTTAAATATGGTGAGATGCTATGCCCATGTTTGCCTAATGTGTTGTGCTGAGCTGAAGATTGTAAAGGTCCAAAAGCATTAAATGCTAAAAAGGACTGTGACTAAAAACAATTACATGAAACTGGACTAAATATATATGAAAATAATAAAATAGCCTTATCAACATCAACACTAAAGGTCTTTACTGACATACACTGTGTACAATGTTAGGAACAAAATGACAGTTATCCCTTTGAGGACTGGATGAAAAATTAACCAAAAAAGTTAAAATTATTCAAGTATTTCCACAGTTTTTGAGCAGCATCACACATTTGCAATTTTTAACACTTGGAGTACTCCAAGTTCTACAGACAATAATTTCCAGGGACGCAGATGGCACGCTTAAACATGTGGGGCTTTCTTGTTTGTTCTTTCAATATTGAGCTAAATGTGTAGTGTATTTTAGAGTTACACTGACACTGTAGTCATGTAATACTGATATCAGTAGACATACACTGGACAGCTGGCTACACTAATTTAATTAACTGACTCAAATTGGCATTCTTTCCCACCTGTCTGCACTCAGTAATGCCAAAGTGGATGTCTTTATCAGTGTGTTTAGACCCTTTGCTGCAGGACAACTTATAGTCATATGCATTCAATTCACTTTAATTATCATTATTCATACCTAGTGTAAAAATAAGCCATGAGACTCTCTGCACACTGCGATGATAACATTTGGTGAGGCATACATCAGGGCAGGGGCTTAAAATAATTTATGTCAAATGACAAGAGCCATGTGCTCTGTGGCTTAACCACGACTTTATTCAGGAGCTCTGCCGAGCATGAGGGTGCATCTACTCTTGGCCGCTATCACACAAACACACACGACGCACACACATATTGGGTTTCCTTGTCCCAGCGCTAACCAGTTGCCATGGTTACCATGGGTCATTAAGGGTGTACACCCTTACTTGTTTACATCCTTCATAATTTCTAAAGCTTTGAGTGTTCCCAGGCACAAAATAATTGTGAAATGAATTAAATGTGAAACTGAAAGGGCCTTTCATAGTGCTAGTCATTTGGCCAAATTGAGTAATCAACCAAGTTGTTGTTTGGTAAGAGAATGTACCACCAATATTCTGAAGAAAGCTTCAGAAGCCCTCTGCAGAAAGAGCAAAACCTGCTAACAGCACAACCATTTTGGCAGCAGTCCATGAATCAGGGCATACAGATAGACAGAAGTAAAAGCTATGAGAGGCTTCTTGGAGTTTGCAAAAATTGTATTTAAAGAACTGTGGATGGAATAAGACTCTGATCTGATAAGTCTAAAAACTGAATTATTTAGCCAGAACTGCAAGCACTTTGTCTGGTGAATACTAGAGATTTCTCCCATCTGGCTAATACTATTCCCACAGCAAAGCATGGTGGTGGCAGTATTCTTTAGGGATGCAGGGTCAGGGACATGGAGCCTGGGTTGAGCGAAGAGCGAACACTGCCAAATTCAAAGTGGCTTGGACAAAAAAGGCCTTGGAGGGGAAATTGGGAGCAAGACCGAGGTGAGGATTCAGATTCAGGACGACAGTGAACAAAACATAAAAACAAATTAAATCTGCAGTGTGGGTTTGAAAAGTCTCTGGCTATTCTTGAGTGGACCTGCAAAAGCTCAGGCCTTAATTGCATAAAACATCAGTAAACAGACAAAAAGATGATACTTTATTGATCCTCCTAATAGAATAACATAATCTGCTTGAAAGAATTAAATTTTTTTTCAGAAGAGCTACAGCTCTATCTTTTACAAGGCAGTCACTTTATTCTTTATTTAAAAGTGTTTGCTCTGAACTATTTGCAGACATGTTCAGTTTAGTGGTTTCAAGAATTTCATTTTTTGTTAAACCTCAGTTTTGTTTCTAGCTTGTAGCATTTGTTTATCCAATGTATACTTTGTGTACTATATGCATTCTTAATTTGATTGATAAATGCTTCATCTGCTTGAAACAATCTCATTTTTCCTAACTGCATCTAAAGGCAAAAATGCTAATCCAAGATACGATAATGGATAAAAAAAAGTATAAAAACACATTCATTGGTAGGACTTGATGGGGCTCGCACGGCTTTGATACTCAGTACACCTTGTTTTTAATGTCGTTAAGCTTCTTACTTTACTGTAATATATTCACTCTGTTTTCTTTCCCTGTAAAGTATTTCTCAAAAGTCCCTCTCTCCTAACGCTGCGATCCAAGCATAATGACTTGTAAATAGGTTAAATGTAGAAATCAAAAAAACCTTTCTTGATGAGTTTGAAAAATTCTATAGCTTCTTAAAAACTGTCTGGCAGTTTTATTCTAATGATACTTCAGCTGTGAAGTGATGTCTGCCAAGGCAATTTGTTACCCAGCAGGGGGTGGTGTCACATATAATGGGATCTTTTCATCTGAATTTCTTTTTTATTCACATATTTTACGGCTTGCATTTGCTGTAACATTTAAATAACAAGCACGCACCGTCAGATAATAATATTTGATTGAGGTCCGGTACTGTCTCAGTCAACACTTAATTTACATGTCAGATATTATAGAATATTAATTTGGTGACAAACCGATAAACTGCTAAATTGGTTTATCATTTAACAGTAACAGTTAGTTATGATTAAATTCTATGTAATTTTGCTTAACAAGTCTAATATCAGTTAATTCTGCTTTGTACCCCTGCAATAATGTTTAGTAAAATACCTTAGGTAGACTACTGAAACTGTGAATAGCACTTTTGTTTCTTCTGGTCACGAATAACGCAACTAATCACACGGCACACTGCCATTGGGTTTTTTTGGGTCTAGAAAGAAGAACTCCCTGTTCTTCTGACTGAATACGCTTGTTGTTTAACAAGAAGAAGCACTGTGTCCTTTGTGCGGTTCCAAAACAATTAGAATGAAAATATGAATAGGAGCGTTTTATGAGATTAAACTTAGTAACACACTGTCCATGCTGATTCAACTCAGGAGTTAGAAGAAGCTTTCCTTTCATCCGTTTTGGTAAAGGTGACATTCAGCAGGAGACCAGATGAGAAGGGACCCCCATGGCTTAGCCTTTAAACTTGACTATTGTTTCCCATCTGGTCAGGTAAAGCCCAGCCCAGAAATATTTTTTGCTGAATTTACAGTATCATCCTGGCTGATCATGGAGCGTCCTCTGAAAAAGGGACTACACCACTATTTCCATTATCAGCTAGTAGTAGTAACTACTACTAATATAAATAGTTAATTCCTGTTATTCAGGATAGATTTGATGGCATTTCATCAAAGCTTAGCATTTTTTTTCCTGGTTAGTTATGCAGTTACATCACTTTTCTGTTAATTAACTATAATGTAAATAAAAATTTGCCTCATATAATAACCACAATATGTTTTTAACCATGCAAGCCATATGTTATTTGTTTATTTATTTATTTATACTAGTACATGCTAGTAGTTTTCTTTGTCATTTTGGGCCGTCTCTGTGTGGTTGCTAGGCAATATGATGATGCCATAATGTCTCATATAGATAAAAACCTTTGGATGTATACTTTATGCAAATTTTGTTTATTTGATGAGGAAGACTTTGCAGACAAAGAAACACATAATCACACAGACACACAGTGATTAAGTTAACTAGGTGACCTGGTGGCTAAATAGCTCAGGCCCAAAGCACAGGGGTGAAAACTGACCATTTCATTCCTCTTCTCTCTTTCTTCAGTCTTCTTTCATGTTAATCACTACTAAAGCTGACAAATTAAATAAAAAATGTAAGTAAAATTTAAAGAAGTCCATTCACGGCTGAGCAATGGAGCAAAGATGTAATCCACATCTGTTCAAGTAAGGAAGAGAAATGAGGAAGTGTTGGCCATATTTTTTTCATTTCTTCATGCTAATAAACCACTTAAGCCTTTGTCTCTGTTCACGTTTAATAAATGATATCTTACATCATGTCTTCTTCTTTGTCTTGGATAAAGCTTACACTCTACCTTACATATTGTTTATCTTATACTAACCTGCTCTGTATCAGGGTGGATCTTTTTACTTGACAAACTGCTCTGCATACTTGGATCCATGTATAATTAAAAGTGAGGCTTAACAAAAACTGTTTTTTATGTGCATAACACACATCTGAACTGTGATTACAGTTTTCTTTCTTCTTACTGGAGAACTTTGTTGCGCTGTTTTTGTATCCTGTAAACGCACAATTTTTACACTTATTCTGTTTATCAGACAATTGGTTCTGAATAACTCTCATCCACTTACTTTCCCTCTGTGAAAAAAAATGAACGGTGTTAAATCAAAGAGATCAAAGTCAATACCAAAGTGCTCCCTTTTACAGAAAGGACAATGCAGAATTAGGTGAAGGATTTCTGGGAAATGCAGGAAAAGTGCTTTTTATGAACAGGGGATTTAAATTGGGCAAGGACTCGAGGTTGCCCTGCTCTCTAAGCGCCACTTTCGACTTTATAACGTAACATGACCAGGAAGCCTTTACACGAGATGAGATTGCACACAGCACACCTTCTGCTCTTAGTGACACATTTTTTTCTGTTTACTCCATTAATTCACTCAGTACCTGTGAAACACTGAATTCCACTATTCTCTAACACCAACTGGTGCATTTTCAACGTTTTCCAGTTCATTTAAATTACATTATCATCACTTCTGGGATTTCTGTTGCTGAAATCTTTCCAAGAGAACTGTGGCATGTAGAGACAGACCACGCTTGTTATATTTAGTCAGACAGCAAGTCTACTGCTAATGAATGCTGCTGGCAGGGTGTCTGTGAGCCCTGAGGAAATTGCAGCGAACACTGGTAATATGTGTCCTCTGTGAGTATGAGCGCAACACAACCATACAGACGAAATGACAGACAGATCCACACAGAGAGAGACAAAGCTACAGTTTTACTATGAAACATTTTGATTTCATTGCTCAGTTCAAAATGATAAATATATCTACACTTTTTGGTATTTTTTTTGTAATAATCAGAGTAAACATTGTCATGAAAGGTTTTTCTCATACCAGAAAAGGCCACTGAACTATATGTCCCCCAACTGTAAGTAGCTGTTGTGTTATTGCTTCAAGTCCAGTGGGTAGAGCGCTTTATTGGTGAGCGCTTATGCCTACAGGCAAGAGTAGATTTTGCTAACGCAGCTTTAACCAGTGTGGTTGAGAAATTGTGATCTCGCTGAGTTTCTGCTCCACTGCCTCACAGAACGGATATTTTTAGTGATTATTTCTATGTGCACATTGCAGTTTCTTAAATTGGCTGTAATCTGTCTTGCTTGTTTGATCTGTTACACTAAACTGTGCTGACTCAGCTTTATTATGGCTATTGTATTGCAACTTAGTTCTTTTTATTTAAAGTATTCCTCATTAAAATATGTATGTAATATAGTCACAAGAACAACAGCAGACAGACATGAACCAACCGAACCCCTGGATGTTTTTATTTTATCTCAATTCTTTCATCTATTCTGGCGTGCAGGCATTGACCTTTAATATTAATGTATTCTCGGTTTTTTCCAGAGGTGTCATAAGTCATTTTTACAGTTCTTTTAAATGGAAATATATAATAGCCTTTACACTGGCCAATCAGATTGTGATACTACATGTTGGTAAACCTTTCTCACGAGGACTTTTTACTGGCACATTCTATGTTAAACTCTGACACTGATTTTTTGTCTCTCTTTCAGGGTCTGACTTTCAGTGTAACACTCACATAATCCCAGTGAAGAACGAAGAGGGTGTGGTGATGATGTTTATCCTAAATTTTGACTATGTTGTGGATGAGGGAAGTGACAACTCCACAGAGAAGATAAGCCCAACATCGCCTACAAAGTCCGATCAAAGTAAGTATTTTAAGTACTACTAGAACAATTAGGGCTATCGCATGACATACCTAACTCTACCAATATCTAGCAAATACTGTGATAGAGCTGTTTAACTTTGCTGCCATGCAAACATCTGTTACAAAATTGCTGGATACCTCAATGAGAAAATGGTGGATTGCAGGATAAACATTCATAAAAAAAACATTAATGAACTCCTGCCCGCTGTCTGACTTTCTGCTGGTATATTTATTTCAGTCCATCTGACCTTCATCGGGTATATGAGCAACATATGGACTAAACAAGTATACACACGTAGGAAATTCATTAGTCATTCCAACTTCCAATCAGAAGACCGTGTGATTAATCTTTAAAAAAAGGGAACACCTAGTGTATGTGTATGTGTGTACACCTAGTGTATGTATGTCAGTAACAGTAGTTGGCCAGTAACTTATGAGTGAGTGTTTGAAGTGACATCCAGGTAAGTTCAAAACTGTTGAAGTTTGGAGTAAAAAAACAGTAGGCTCTAAATCTAAACTGTGTGTTTCATCAAAACATCATATTATCAGCCATAGTCCACTTAGAGTATACAGAAATCACAAATAGAAATATTTTTTTTACATTATAGTAAGTAAAGATTTCCAAGGCAAATGAAAATATCCATAAGGTATTGTTGAGATAGACTACTATCTCATAGGGAAAACTTTATCCTGTCAGTAAATCACACTGTAGACAACATAATATAATTCACAGATTAATCTGACTGATAGTCTTTCTGTTTTTTATATCTTCTGAGTCGTAAGTATATAATCCCTGGTTGTCACTCTACAAATTTACTAGATACTACTTGTGATTACATGTATTCCCTTCATTGACTTATGGGTATTTTAATACATTCTGATTCTTGTATAGCATCTATGGTATATGAATAATACAATATTTTGATGTTTTGAACAGTCTTCATTTACAGTCTGTTTTCTATTTTGAACTTGAGGAGTTTTGAATTCATTTGGATGTCACTTGAGGTTAGTACTGTCACACAGGTGATCCTGCTAATGCTATTGGTTGACTACTGACACGCATACATGCAAGGTGTTAATCAGTCAGATTAATCTCATTAGTCCTCTGACTGCCTGTTATGATGATTAAGATGTTTCCTGTAAACTTGAAGGTCAAATGGACTGAAAAGGAGTTTAATAAATATAACAGCAGCAAGCAGATCAGTGTGTCTAAGTTCTATTTCCTTTTATGCCTCAGCTGTCGTGATTTTGTGTAACACTTGAAATTCCATCTTAATTTTCTTCTTAATTTTCCCAACAAGTATCTATCAGTTGGCGATGTTTAGAGGCAGGCATACAAAATAATAAGGGACCCTTTTTTATTTGGCTGACAGCATATTTCAATCAATAAAGTCCAGAAGGATAACTCAAAACAAAAATCCAAAAACTCGGCATGGAGAGTAATCCAGGAAAACACTAAAGCAAGACAAAGACATTAGATGGAGAAAACAGATGGTTCGACAAAGGACGAATGAAAGAGAAGTTGGAATATACACAGGCTAAATGATGCGGGGAGATGGGAGACAGGTGGAGAATGAAGAAGTTAAACTCATAATTGACTAGAATTATAAGTGAACCAAAAGATGAATCTAGAAATTCAGCAAGCAAACAAGCTTCAACCACTAGAATATCATTAAAAAAGTCAGAAACCAAAACTCAGCTATACCATTTTAAAGCTAACCAAAGAAGACTAAATATGCATGACTATTCATTTATGCTTTGCATTTGTCATAAAATAACACCATGCACAAAACAAAACCTTCCTCGCTTCTTTAAAACATGTCAGTACCCACAGCAATATCAGCAGATGGCTAAAACTGAAATATCCCTCCACATTCAGTAGGCTCTAATTTAGTACTGTGTTGCTTTTCATGCACTGTGTAACTTCTAAACATATTGCTGGCTTTTATTGTTCTAAAAATGGTGCATTATTTAGTTTGCCAGTGTAATATAGTTTACACAGACAGCAATTAAATACACCATCTGCATGCAAGGAGGAAATGGTCTGCTTACATAACATAATCTTTTTAAAAATGTTTAAATATATCCATTTTACGCCCTGTGGGAGAGCAGCATATAGCACACCTCTCTTTTTTTTGGTATATTTCTAGAGGTGTTAATGTCACTGAAACCTTCCTGCTACTCTCTGTTTGGAAGCACTCAGCGTCTTTTCTCTTGACCAGACTTAGGCTATTCGCTCAGGATGTATTCCTCCAGAGCACTGACGTTCATCTTGTGCTGTGCTGTGTGTATTTAAGTGTGTGCGCGTGTGTGTGTGTGTGTGTGTGTATGTCTCTTTTGTTTGTTGCCAGCATTGTTAGTCAGACTTGATTGCTTGTGACTGTGCTTCAGCAGAGGGAACCCGTGGGTAAATTAGACAGATAAACATATGATGTGACATAAGATTAGGAGAGTCAGAGACAATGACTCTTGACTTCATGCACACTTTCACTTTATATATGACCGTAGTATTATTTATTTTTTTATTTGAGCAGCTCTTAAGTAATGGCAGTGCATTAAAGTGTAATTTTATTCTAGTTACTTGGTTTAAATGAGTTTTAAAAACTGATGCTAATCATTTTGAACTGAATCTGCTGGCTAGTGGGATGTATTATGTGCAGATATTGCTAAAATTATTATTTCTCTAAATGAATATGCATTTAATAAGATTTAAGTCATAAGTATAGAAGATAGTAAAAAAGAAATGGCCCTGGCACTTTTACTGATGAAATTAGTTTTAGGTTATTGGGCATTTAAAGCGCAGTGGCAGACACGTACCATTGGCTGAGGTATAACATCACTGATTTCAAAATAGAAAGAGCCTAGGAGAACATTTCCACTGAGCCTATTCCTGTGATTTAATATAACGGCCTCTGAAAGGTGATTTTCGTTATACAGGGGTGTTAATTATCATCTGGTGCTGACAGCTGGTTATAGGCCAGCAGGTGTCAACTAGTACAGTATGGAGCTTGGCAGAGAGTAATCTCTCTCGCCACAAGCTGCTACCTAAAAGGTATCCTCCACTAAATTCAACTGTTAAGGTCTAAAGCCAGAAACGGTATACTTACACTGGGTTATGCAAACCAGACTCTTGCTGCATTCAATTTTATTTATATAGCACCAAATCACAACAACAGTCGCCTCAAGGCGCTTTACATTGTAAGGTAGACCCTACAATAATACATACAGAGAAAAACTCAACAATCATATGACCCCCTATGAGCAAGCACTTTGGCAAAAGTGGGAAGGAAAAACTCCCTTTTAACAGGAAGAAACCTCTGGCAGAACCAGGCTCAGGGAGGGGCGGCCATCTGCTGCGACCGGTTGGAGTGAAAGAACGAAGACAGGATAACTTCTAGTTCTAACTCTCTTCCACAGACATGCTGTGGAAGAGGGCCATAAAATGCATAAAATGGAAACTGTGTTTTCAGTCGGTGACTTAACAAAAAATCGGTTATTATAGTACTCTATGAACACAGTAATGTTTCCGACATAGCCGTCTCTGATAATAGAGACTTTATGAGCTTTTTTTGGGAAACTCTGAATCTATGAACTTTTAACTCAATTCTAAATGTTCCTGCTCGCTCATATCTGCACTCTGGGAATGAGTGTGATGTAACCGCAGTGTTATTCTCTGGAATATTGTCCACAGCTCACTAACATAGTGTAGAGTCCTGGAAAATCAAACACAAATCAAGGCTCAGCCAGATTTTTTTCAACCAACAACAGTCCAGTACTTTGCTAATATGACTGCCAATGTTGCTTTAATCCAAATGCCAATCTCATGCTTTATGTCTAAAGGACACTGGACTTTTATTTGAGGACGTCAGTCTTTGATGTAGCCTTTTGCATGTTTACACTTACATGCAATATCATTTTTGATATCTCCAAATTGTGATTTTGCAGTACAAATATTTTATTTATGATTATTTATGAAGCCAAGTTTACTGTATTTAGGGACTAAATGTAAAGTTTAATGTCAGAGAAGACATGTGACAAAATCCAGCTTACAAAATCTTTTTTATGCAATTATCCAACAATAAGGCACGTAAATATATAACCATAAACAAAGTTTAGTTCTGAAATCCTCTTTTGCCATATGGGTATGTCTTTGATTGAACTTAATCTTGCATACCAGTCTTTCATTATTTCCACTTAAAGGCAGTGGATAGTGTCTGGCTGATAAGTGACAAGACATTTTTTTAGACCCAGTCCTTTAATCATTTTTCATAAAAGCTTTAAAAAGCTTTTGTCAGTATAGAAGCATGATAGTAAAAAATATATCCAGCGCAGCACACAGGCCAGAGGAGTAGAAATTTAATGTAACATCACAGATATTCTATAAAAGGGTAGCGTGTCAAAGGACGTGAGTAGGATCTTTTCCAACCTAATAACCAAAGCAAACATAAGCACAACAACAATGATCTACTGTCCAATTCGAGACTGGGGACATGGAGCATCCATAAAAATAAAAAATAAGTAATGTGAACTGCATCATATGTTGTCTGTAATTTGTAACATCATTGTGGTAAACATTTTCAGCCTATATAACACACCTTAACACTATACTAGACCCCTATGATAACTTTATTAATACGGTGACCTTACTGGCATGTGACATCAAAGTGAGTAAAGTCAGTACAGTAAGTTTCAAAGGTTTGGAAACTGCATAAATCAATAGAACTGATGAAGCCTACTGAATGAGTGTAGGCATGTCTTCAAGACTGATGTGTGTGGCTGTCCTTGGTGCTTGTGCTTATGAAACAGCCCCCTAGTTTCACTGTTGCTGAATGTTGTTGTAATGAGATTCACTCTGTGATTAAACAAAGAATTGTTATTTTTACTGTTTCTCTTTTTAAACCTTGAATTTCTTCCTGGCATTTATGCACCAAAGGAAAGACTCAAGTTAAAATCATATTTAGAAACCAGTAAATTTGCTTTTTGCTTTTTGTTTTGTTTTGTTTGTTTTTTTACAGACATTTATATATTGTATAAAAATAATTTGTAATTTGTTTGTACAGAGTTGAGTGGAAAGATATCAAGATATCAAAAACCATTCGAGGGGACAGTTTTCACAGAATGCATGTTATGTGAACATTAACAATGCAACAAAACAGAATAAACAATGGATAATGTCACTTTGCTTCACTATACCTAATTCAACTGAAAGCATTATAGTAAAATACCATTGTCCTTAGGCACAATGGATAGATGTATACAACTGTAATCCTTCAAAGATATGCAGGATGCACCAGATAACAACAACACACTGCTACAGTAGTAAAGAGTTAGGAGACAGATATTGTGGAGCAAAAAGCTACCTGTTTATTACATGCTGGAAAGTTTATATATAAACCAAAGCAAAATAAAGGTCCATTACACATACAGGACTAGAACACATAACAAGCACAAAAAGCTTCACCAGCACTACAGCAGTCAGTCAATGATGACACATACACAATAGAAAACTCACAATGGAAAACGATATCAGACATGATCTTGATTGAGGTCTTCTCTCGATGTCCTTTCTATTTTTAGGGAGGAGTAGATTCTTCCGTTTCCGCCAGGCTGCTTTGAGCCTGATGAATACCAACAAGCAATCTCTTCCGCAAGAGGACCCAGATGCTGTGATGGTGGACCTGCCCAAAGAGGATGAGGACTCAGTGGCCCTGGAGAGTTTCCCATCACCCACCAAGAGCATTTGCAGTCCCATTGAGGCCAATGACACACATGCCCTCATAGGCTCAAGCCACCACTCGTCCCAGGCTAGCATCGGTCCTGAACCACTTGACCATTCATCCCCTAAACTCCCCTGGGAGAAACTGTACCATTCAGAGCCACACCAGTCCTCTACCTCCCTGTCAAATACCTTCCCCAGAGGCAGCATCAGCAGCATGAGAAGGGCCTCATCCGTTCATGAAATTGAAGGCTATAGTTCCAATTCAAAAAACTTATTCAGGGATCGGCATACAAATGAAGGTATGTGCTACACTACGCAACGTAACTTGTAGCTTCTGTCTGTGTTATGTCATATTAATATATTGGCCCAGCCAACAGCTTATGATTGGGTGCAATTGTTTTAATGCTACTATGATAAGTAAAGTCTGACC